>JADDOH010005317.1:0-83051 GCA_016648135.1 Agrypnia vestita | reverse complement strand
TCCAAAGTGCGGGCTATGCGGTGGAATTAATTTCCAACAAATGCGTCGTTTAATAAGCTCATCCTTTATAGCGTTTTGAGAGTCCGAGGACAAGATTAATTTATAAAATTCATCTAACTGTGCCTTGGCACCTATGAAGTTCGAGCCGTTGTCGGAATACAGACAAGATACGGGTCCTCGACGTGCTATAAAACGTTTGAATGCAGCTAGGAAGATGTCCGAGGATAAATCTGATGCTAGTTCGATATGAACAGCTTTCGTTGTCAAGCAGACAAAAATACAGATGTAGGCCTTTTGCGACCTTTGTCCACGCTTGAGTTGGAGTGTTATATTTAGCGGACCAGCATAATCTACCCCTGTGTGTGTAAAAGCCTTTGCTTCCTGAATTCGGTAGGCTGGCAAATTAGCCATTTTAGGCGTGGGATGTAGAGGAGAAACGCGAAAGCATTTATTACATTTTCTCACTCTCCATCTAATAACGCTTCTTCCGGAAAGAATCCAAAAGCGTTGACGAAGGATTGATGAAAGTAATCCTGGCCCAGTGTGAAGATGCAATTGGTGATGGTGATCTATTATAAGGGCGACTACGTGGTCATGTTTTGGGAGCAGAGCAGGATGTTTTGCCTCGAAAGGAAGACCTGAATTGGATAATCTTCATTCAATCCGCAAAATACCATCCTCATCTATGAAAGGACTAAGACGTTTTAACCTTTTAGAATAGCCTTTTCCTCCTTTTAGATCCGCCATTTCCTTAGCAAAATGAACATTTTGAACGGCACGAATAGCCGTGTTTTCAGCAGCAAGTAAGTCAGCGACTCCAATTGCTGGGGAACGAGGTAATCTTTTCATAAAACGGAGGCAGTATACGATGATGCGCAGAAGTTTATCCCAACGAGAGATATTTTGAGCTAATTCGTAAAAACTACAAGGTACAATCTTAGCGGTAATCAAAGTTGTGGATTTAAATTCCGGGAGTACCTCATATTTTGTAGGTAAGAATGGTTGGATAGGCCAACTTGAAATGACAGAACGTAGCCGTACAGGCCCGTTCCACCACAAGTCATGGGTTACCAATTGAGATGGTAACATGCCCCTAGATAGACAATCACTAGGATTCTCAATGCCTGCGATATGATAGAAATCTTGGGGTTGTACATTTTCCTGGCATTGAGCTACGCGGTTGCTCACAAATACGGACCATCTATGCGGGGAAGAATGGATCCATGACAAGGCAATTGTAGCGTCCGAGAATGCATATGTTCCTGCGATGGTGATGCGTGAACTATAAATATCCCGAACAGTCTTTATTAACTTCGACATCAAAAGGGCAGCGCATAACTCCAAACGAGCGAGTGAAATTATCTTTGTTGGTGAAACCTTAGACTTGGAACACAATAACCTGACTGATACGTTCCCGGTTAAATCTGTGGAGTGCAAGTAAATGACACAACCATAACCTTTCATACTCGCATCGCAGAAGGCGACGATGCAAACTGTACTGTCCTTTAGAACACCAATATGGCGCGGAATTCTCAAAGTCGAGAGCAAGTGAAATTCACTCGTAAGTGCAGTGAAGCGTTGAATGATACTCTCAGGAGGTACATCATCCCAACCAATATCGCACAACCAGAGCTCCTTAATGAGAAATTTGGCATACAGGATTACTGGGGCCACGATGCCTAGAACATCAAACAAACGAGCCACTAATGAAAGTATGCTTCGCTTTGTACATGTCTCTTGGACCTGCAGAGTTGTTAAGAAGAAATTGTCCTCAGCAGGTTCCCAAGATAAACCTAGAACTTTAGTACTGTTGTTCTCATTTGTGAAATCCACTGAACTTCGATGAGAATGCGGGAGGTCATTGAGTAATGCCAAAGAATTACTCGACCATTTAATTAATTCAAAGGATCCTGATTTGAATAACGAGATTAACTCTCGAGAGGTGCGGATGGCCGATTCGTCGTCAGGCATTGAATGCACCAAGTCATCCATGTAAAGTTTAGACTCGGCGACTGCAGCGGAATCAGGGTACTGAAAGCGCATGTCTGATGCTAGCTGACGAATAGTACGCAAAGCTAAATACGGACTAGGTTTGAGGCCAAATGGAAGGCGGTTGAATTGAAATACTCTTATCGTCTCGTTGCTATAGTCGCTAAAACGAAATAATATCTTTAAATATTTACGATCATTTTGAAATGTACCAATTTGTAAATACATCTGCTTTATGTCCGCGGTCATAGCTACAGGAAATAACCGGAACTCAAGTAAAAGAGAGAAAAGGTTTGCTTGTAAGTTAGGCCCAGCATATAATACATCATTCTATGATTTCCCAGTATGGGTTTTTGAACTTGCGTCGAGTACAATTCGCGGCATTGGCTTATCTGGGCGTGTGACGGCATGATGCGGTATGTAATAACCCTGGTTTGAGACATCGATTGCGGTAATCTCAGTTAAATACTCCTTTTCAATGTATTCGTTTACTACGTTATTATAATTTTCACGAAGTTTTGGTTCTTGTTTGAATTTCTTCTCTAGAGCGATAAGTCGGCGATACGCAGTATTTCGTGAATTACCTAATTCCTTTGAATCTCCACGAAAAGGTAATGCGACCGAGTAATGTCCAGCCTCATCTCTATTTACAGATGCGCTGTATAACCTTTCGCAGGTCGTCTCCTCGGGGCTCAGGAACTGCCTAGTTGGAATCTCTTCTAGATGCCAAAAACTTTGCAGAGAAGTCTGTAAATCACCATCATTTAGAGATAGAAGAGTTAAAGTAGAATCTTCCTTTTTGGGATTTTCCATAGACATCTCGCCCATTATGATGTAGCCTAAAGTCGTTTCTAACAACGGCGGAGCGGGAGAGGGTGCGTTTATTCGACCACCTAATAAAAGATACGGGAATAATTCTGCACCTAAAACTAAATCGATCGGCTTCGGTATATTCCAATCCGTGTCAGCGAGTTGAACATTTTTTATATAAGCCAGATTTGCCGTGTCAATGTATTGCACAGGTAGGTTATTGGTGATTTTGTCAACAACCAAAGCCTGGATATTATAAGTCTGTGAATTTACTCGTGATTGTATGATGAAATCAGTGTATCCTTTTATTGGACGCGAGCTATTGCCTACACCCTTGAGGACCGCATTGTAAAGCGGCGAGATTTTTAAATTTAACTCATCACAGCACGCTACTGTGAGCAAATGATTTTGCGATGCACTATCAATTAGACATCGTATTAACCGTTTTTCATTTTGATTTTTGTAAGCTAATACTTGGGCCGTCGACAATAAAATATTAGCACTAGGCGAATAAGATTTTGACTGGTTTCGCGCGGTAACCAGTGATATAGATGCTACTGGATGCGCATCATCTCGATTATTATCTTCAAAATGAAGAAGCGTATTATGTCGTTTATTGCATTTTTTGCAATTACGCGTTGATTTGCAATTTTTTATAATGTGCGAGTAACTTAGACAGTTAATACAACCATTTTTGGTCTTTATGAAATTAAAGCGTTCGTTGATCGGCATGCCTTTGTACTTTGGACATTCGTACAAATGTTTATGATCTTCTCTCAAACATAATAAGCAATTATTTCCAGTACTTTTAGTCAAGAAAGATTTGTAAGTCTTATTTTTATTTAAATTATTTTGACCATATCGAACAGAAGCGGTGTTGCTAGTAGTTGTACGTTCTAAAATTTTCACCTGACTTCGTAAAAATTCTACCAGATCTTGGTAAGCGGGAATTTCCTTTTCACGTTGCGTCATCTCGAACATTTGTGAAGTTTGGCTATCCAATTTCGATAACGCGGAATACAAAAGAATGAAGTCTGTTAGATCTTCGATTCCCAGCTGTTTCAAAGCGGAAACGGACGCAGAGTATTTCTCAATAAACGCGTTTAAGCCACCAGCGGTGTTGACATATTTTATTTCGAAAATATTTTTTAAGTAATAACAACCCAACGCCCTTCTATCCTGATATTTTTGTACGAGGCTATTCCATAAAGAATTGTAATTTTCTCCCGTAGGAAGTACCCCTGATGTCAAATAAAGAGCGCCGTGCGATAATTTTGAAATTAAATATTGCATTTTCTGTGATTGCGTTAATAGTTTATTTTGATGAATGTTGGCCTTAAACGTTTCATAAAAAATGGGCCAGTTCTCCTGGTTGCCATCAAATGACGGAATTTGAATAGCCGGCAACTTCATTGGACTATCCAATACAGGAGCCTCTTGCAACTTTGTGTCCGAAAGTTGGGATTTTTTAAATTTGATATGAGAGATGATCCCATCAAATGCAATAAGTTTTTGATAATCCGGTACAAAGTCAGGATTCAATTCTAAATTCAATATATTTATTTCATCTGAAACGGCGGTGAACTGCGTTTTTGTTTCATCAATCGTTTGTATGTCTGCCAAGAATGACTCTGTCGTCCTTGTATTCTCAGACGAAATCCGTTTTGATTTTTCGTACATCATGTTTACGTGAGCGAAAACAGCGTCCCGTTTTGCTTCTAAAGATTTCAATCTATTTATCTGCGACATTTTGAATATTTTTTATCGGGAGGTACTTCAGTGATCTAACAATAAGTTCGTATTTATTCTAAAATACTCACTTGTGAAATGTTATTTGTTATGTTATGTTAAAATTGTTATTTAATATGTTTGAATACCGAATTTATTTAATATTTTATTCGAAATAAACAATTCTATAACTTTGTTACAAGTGCAAAGTATCCGTGCGTGAATAACACTGTCAAGTAAAAGTAGCTGAAAAAATATTAAACGATATTTATATCGACAAATATCACGCTGCGTAATTATTTCACTGAACAAATATTATGAAAATTGCGATAATGGAGTTGCTCAATACGATATAGTCGGATGTATGAATATATTAATTCGTTCGTTCGACCTTTGTATATGGATCGATCTCCGGTCGAAGGTACCAAAATTATATGGTGAGGCGGTTAGGTTATGGTTTAAATGGTGCGCTTTGAGCGTCCAACTATACGGAAACTTCCAAGGGGCAAGCAAGATGTCCAATACGTAGCGAAAGGCCCGTAACTGAGAAAACATGCAAGACACTTACCTCCTGGTTCTTCCGATTTATTGAACTGCGACCTGATGAACTGCGATGAGTGGACTGTAGATGCGGGTGGCCGTCTTCACCAATAATGTAAACAAATCCACTGCGAAGAACGGATTTGAAAAGGCGGTTTTAAGATCGAACGACAAATTGAGGTTATTGCGGAACGTGCGTAAAAATGTCACACGGCAGCGATGGCGATCGAGTATGTACTCACAGCGGCGGTCCAATATGTACTACTGCCGGCCCTGCTGGGTCTCGCGTCATTGGCGGAGACAGGTAACGCGGCTTGCCTAATTTCTCAATGAAAGGCGTTCGCTATATATTCCAAATATAGATATGGCCCGACCACCAGTGTTTTTGTTTTTTGCACAAAAACGTTGAACCAAGTTGACTAATGTCGATGTTTCTTGCCATATTTTTCAAATAATTAATCATGTCATTTATCCATTTAAAAAATATTAAAATATGACGTTATATTTTATTTTATTTTCTAAATCTAATTTTTCCTTTCTAGATGTGTATTTAGGGAATAACTCTGCACACTTAGCTCAAAACTCGATTTTATTCACTTAATCCGTTGTTTCTTTCGCCCACAGATATATTTACGCACAGCTTATTATTTCAAAATTTGTTATTTCAATACAATCAAACCATTTTGATACAGTACTAACAATTAAAAAGTCCGTAGTCGGTAATTAATAAAAATCATCCCCCCCACCTCCACAGGACCTGCAACCCTTAAACCAGACATTCACTCCAACACACTCCAGTTTACCCTCACCAGAAGAAGGTAACGGACGTTTCTGAAATATGTGGTAGTGATATTCTCAAATAAAAGTGGTGGAAAAAAACTCGAAAATATTCAAATGGAAAATATGGGCTGGACATATGGCTCGACAGGAGGATACTAGATGGGCACCCAGAATCCTACAGTGGAGGCCCTGGACAAAAAATAGAAGCGTCGGAAGACCTCCCAAAAGGTGGTCCGATGACATAGTCCAGCAAGCAGGAAGAACCTGGATGCGAATGGGGAAAAACAGAGACGAGTGGAAAAAAATGGAAGAGGCCTACATCCAGCAGTGGAGGGAAAAGGGCTGAGGAAGAAGAAGAAGAAGAATATTCAAAATTGTGAAAAAAAATGTAATAATCATACTATTTTATGAAACACTGAACACGTCCTTCTCCCTGCCTTCATCCCAACTCTCTGTCATCGTTGACTGCTGGGGTCAGCTCTCTTAATCCTTAGGTTATAGGTTCTTCTATCCTGGATAACGTTACCCACTCTGTGCCTCTGCATTCGGCTATCCTTTTGCACCACCCATTAATTTTTTGGTCTTCCTCTGGATGTCGTTCGGGGAGGATCCATGGAGATCACCTGGTTAACAATGTGATCGGATACTCTGCGTCCAACAACGTGGCAATACCATCTCAATTATCTTTCCTTCATCTTGTGACGCCCAGGATCCCACGAATGCGTGAACTTTTTAATTTTCTTTTAGGGACACTACACATGACCATCCCAGCATGCGAATTTTTATTGTTTCTAGCTGCCTATTTTAGGTACTGTACATGGTCCAGCATTCAGATCCATAGATGGGGTCTCGTCTGACAATTGTCTGAAATATTTTCCCTTTTAATTTTAATGGCATTTTTGCATCACATAGGACTCCCGTCATAGATCTAAGCTTCATCTATCCCACACTATTTATATTTGTATCATACCTGCTGTAGATGCTGCACCGTTATGGATGGTGACCCATGCTGAGTTGAGCTCGTCCATTATCGTAAATAATGTTTATAACATCTATTTTATTATAATATAATTAATAAAATAAACTTAGTTTTCACCACTTTTTATATTGAAAATATCAACATGTTTCAAGGCCTATGGTCCCTTTATCAGGATATAAAGGTATTCTAATAAAAAATTAAATCTTAGCAATAATTATTCTGAATTTTTTAACCATCTTTTGGCTATGGATCATTCTTTTCAATTAAGAAAGGTTTACAAATTTTACATACAGAATCACAGTGTGATAAATGAGAAATTTTGGAAATAAGAAAAAGTGTTAATAGTAAATTGAATATTATAAATAACCAGGTCCTTTTTACAAATAGTTTTCTGTTAAATTTATTTTCATGTTAGGTAGGTACTTTATTATTATTCATTTTTCATGTATAACTTTTGAAATATTTAGATTGTCTATGCTTCGAATTTTGAATTTAATTTTTTTTTTATAGCTAGACCGCATTAAAAAGAATGTGCGCTAAAATATGTGTTGTTACGATGCAAAAAATGAACACAAAATAAGTTTTTCTAGTAAGTAAATAAGTAACTTTTTTTAAACTAAAAAATATATATTTATTTGACATCATATTGAGGCTTGTAATACGGGCTTGCCAGGCAACTTTCCCCCGCTTTCTTCTTACCGGACAAAGCTAGGGAACGGTCTTTTGATTGTGGTCGACCTATAATATACAATTTTTGTATCCTGATGAAGGGAGCCACAGGCTTTGAAACATGTTGATATTTTCAATATAAAAAAGTTGTGAAAACTAATCCTATTTTATTAATAATGTCATCACAAAATTATTTTGATATTTTTGAAGAAGAATCTATTTTATTATTTGTTTATAACATACTATAAAACAAAAAAAAATCATAAAATCTTTTTTTATATATTATTATATATTTACGGACATAATCGAATTTTTCCTGCGAACTTTTCAGCAGCCAAATGAAATACCTACCTCAAATTTGCCGGAATATTCCGGAATAATTTCGTTTCGCCGGCGAGTTCGTGGAGGCAAATCGAGTTAGGAAGAGCCAAAAAGTCCGGCGTCAACAAACAGCTTTACGAGACAACTTCAAAAGTGTCTACTCACATAAGTTGATACGTCACTCGCAAGCCTCGCCGCGGGGTGAGGCAGGCTCGACCAGTCGGTACCCTGACCGACCCTTCCACTCCACCCCGAATAAATAAAAAGATTTGTTCCAAACAAATTGAATAAATCACTGAAAAGACGCACAAAAAACCACTTCAGCATTATGTTGCTGGTAGACTACTTTACCAATGTATGTGTTCGGTATTCACTTCTTCTTCTTATTCTTATAGCCATCTCCTTCAGGAGGTCGGCGACCATTCTGGCGATCACGACTTTATTTACCGCCGCACGAAACAACTCAGTCGAGATACACTTATACCAGTCCCTCAAGATGCGCAGCCATGTGATGTGGCGACTTCTTATGCTTCTTTTACCATTTATTTTCCCCTAGATGATGAGTTGGTTTAGGCTATATATTGATCTTTTCATATTATGTCCGATATTCCAGATTTCTTGTCTTGATAGTCCACAGCACTTTTCGGTCTTTTTCTATAAGCCAGAAGACTACAACATTCGTCACTCTATCTATCCAGAAAACTTATAATATGCATCTTTGGCAAATGTTTAATTACCTCGTAGTATGAATTTCGCGATTTGCTGAATGTATATATGTAAATGTTTGTGGGAAGATCAATGCTCATCTGTCGAAGCATGATCTTCCAGTACATTTTATATGTAAATGTATGTGACAATCAATGGATGTGAATTAATGGTGATATGGATATACAGAATGACCTGAAAGTACTCGCGGTTGGTTAAATGTCGAATTTATTGCAAGTACAGGTTGCAATGGTATAGTTCTCGGAATTGAAAGAATATTGTGACTGTCTCGTACGGCGTTCGAAGGAAGAGTAATAGACGGGCCGCGGTCTACCATTGGTGGATCGTCTCCAGAGCGATTGGTCCGTTGGCACGCTCGAGGGGCTAGAGTCCGGGTAGGCCTAGATCCTCCACATAGAGCCACATCTCAAAAGCCTCGTCTTTGCGGATTAGTTTTTTTTTAGTGTCCATGCCTCCACCCCATATAAGAGAATGGAAAAATATAAAACCGAACCACACGTATTCACGTTGTAAGCTTAGGTCACGGTTAGAAAATAACAATATCATTCTGAAAAATGCACTTCTTGCCATTTCTGTTTGAGCTTTGACTTCTTGAGATGAATCCCAGTTCTCTTTCGTCCATGAACCTAAGTACTATTCACTACATAGCACTTAACTCTGTATTCACTAATCCGTATTTGTTGGCATTTACAATATTTTTATTTCCAAATCAACCCTTAAACTGTGGATTCAAATTTATAAATCCTCGGCAAAAAATATATTGGTTAAAAAAATAATTTTATAGAAAACATCTAAGGGAGTTGCACGTTTTCTACACCTCAAATAATAATAATTTTTACCTCATGCACATATGAAGAACCCACATAAAGTTCTGTATTTCGTAAATTCAGGTATTTTGTAGAAAGAATACAACATTTAAAACGCCCCATCTAAGTAAATAAAGGTTTTTTCTTATAATTACATTTAAAAACATAACTATAGTGAGCCTTATGAAAAAAATGAAATAATTAAATAAATAGCGACGAATAAGGTTTTTGTAAGTTAAAATTTTTAGAAGCCATTTTCTCAGTTCCATGTTTTTTTTTTGATTAGAGGTTTTCTGCAGAACTATGTCTAATCATCAACAAATTTCATTCTCGTCACCATCGGGTGAAATCTTGTGCTTCGGACATCTTCGCATGTCACCAGGTGTATTAAATTTTCTGTTTGCCAAGAACTGTAGTCGGTAAGTCGAGCTTCCTGTGTCTCCCTTTTCTCCTATACAGTCCAAACTTTTTATACCGTTTACTGCCCATCTCCTTTCCTTTATTTCCATCATATTTTAATCCCCATCAAACGCTACCGAGACTCATTCTCTATATAATAATATTCTGGCATCAGCCTCACAAGGGCACGGTAAGTGTCTGGTTTAATGATGTCCGATACCATCTTCACCGCGATAAGGTTAAATTTCGGAGTACATCACCGGCCTTTCTCCCTCATCAGATTAGAATGAAGCGAGCAGTCAGAATATAATTAATGATTATATAATCATTGGTCTCTCTGATATATTAAATTCAAATAAAGTTGTCAAACATTCAAAAGCTTCCTGAGAAACAATTTACAACCCTTCCCAAGTCAAAGCAGAATAAATTCATTTTCCATCTCTATAACCACCCCTGGAGGGATGAGTGGCAATGCGAAAATTCTAGGAAATGAACCTACGGTGTCTTGGCAGAGTGTTTCAACAAACTTTTCAACACAATCCCATCGCTTCAAGGTTTCGTCACGTGGTTTGCGTTACCACATATATTTCTCAGACACGAAACCCTCCTATGTATGATGTAAAAACAAAGAAACAAGTGTGTAGCGTTCGCGCACATTTGAAATGAAATTTCTGTGCCTCGGAATATAAGAACATAATTATCATTTTTATAGAGTACCTACGTAATAACAATTTTGTCACGAGATTCTAGAAATAAAAAAACTGCACTCAAGTGTTCCCAAAGATTTGGATGATTTTGAAATGATTTAGAAGAATCTGAAAGCTAGTGGAACACATAAGAATATGCGAGAAGATTCGAGAAAAAATATTCCTTATAAATTGCGACGCGATCGCATAGACTTGGCAGCTGCGAGAACTACAGAAAGCGACCATAGAAATGCCGACAATTAAGTTTTTCACAAATGAGAGGAATATTCTAGGCGACGAATATAAAGTGTACCACAGACAAGTGAAATATTCTAGTCTAGTGTGTGCGTGTGTAAAGTGGGAACTACAGAGTGTTGCAGCTAAAGTTTGTGTCCAGTCATTTCTGTTTCATAAAAGTTTGTAATTATTTACATATTTACAGTTGAATGAGTTTTTAATATTCCATATAATATACTGTAGTGAAAGTCCAAGGTTTTATGTTTTACATGTCAGAAATACGAAAAAAAAAAGCGCAAACTTTGATGTCGCGTATCTCCATAACTGTCAACATATCACCCAAAGTGTGAAGAATATTTTCTAATCAAAATTGAATGAAGAAGACTCCCCGAAGTTTTCGCTACTAGTTACGAGACATTCTGTACAACGTGAGTTCAATACTTTGTAAATTATAACTTAAAATTTAAAAACACAATTAAATAATTAGTAACACACATATCAAAATTAATATTGAATTTAATCGAAGTAAACAATTCTCTGTGTAACATTCATTAACACTTCCAGGTATAAAAAAAAAAATCTCTTTGTAACAATGTCTGTCACTAACGAAGCGCAAATAATGAATAAAATGTAGAAAATAATAATCACGTATGAAAAATAAAAAACAACATTATTCTCTATGTAACAATGTTCGTCACTAACTAACTAACTAAACTCTAGCAAGATGCTATATGGCGCTGTTCTCGCAGCCTTAATAACCTGATATATGGTAAAAAAAAAATATATATTTTAACGGGTTATAGCTAGTTGTATAAATAATTTCAATTCTGCAAGTACGATTCGTATCTGCAATTTTCTAATCCGTTACTATAAGAGAGACGATGTATTGCGCTGCAAATTTAACATATGCACATATAAAAATAAAAATCAAGGTGTGCATTTTTACGTTCTAGAAAAAGTTACGTGATTTTTGACCGTTTAAATTTTCCCACGCTTGAAAATTTTGCGCGTTCAGAAATATTCGCTTCTTTAGATTTCACCTCGCATTTAAGGATTTCAGAATATTTTTACATAGAAAAATGACTAGAATTTCTTCACCCAGTCGGGGAAGTTTTCCTTTTTGCTTTGTAAGAAAAAGTTTTCCGTCCCCAATTTTATTAGAATACACGAATGTACAGCTAAGCCCACCATAAAAATTATCATAACCGAATCAACAAAATAATGTGGTAATCCAACTTTTTAATGGGTTCGTGTCAATGTACGTAATACGGTTTTATTAGGCAGGCGCGACACAAAATCTCAATCATATCGAGGCGGTTTATGAAGATTCAAAGTGCCCGCGTAATAAGCCAATGTGGCAGCTGAGTGTCTAGGCAATGTTTCCGTTAAACCTTTTTTTCAAAATTGAAAATATTATTCAATATAAAAGAATGTGTACTTTAGCGAAGAATCGTCCAATCAGAGATATTTATTATATTATTTATTAATTAACGCCCTATAGCACTTTTACAACAGAGAGGTAAGGTGTACATTAACAGAATATATAGTTTAAAGAAAAAATAATAATAACATGTAAACATAGTTATGACATAAAGTGAAAAGAAAATACTTAAAATACAGATACAAATATATAAAGATAAATGTAATATAAAGTAATAAGCATGTATGTGAAAAGCAGAAGCATAAGGAAAACATAATATAATAGAAATTCAAAAACAAAAAAGTAATAATGTAGAGTGAAAAGATATAGCACAAGCTTTGAAAATCATAATATATTAAAAAATATACATACAAATACAAATCAATTAATTAAGTACAATTCGACAAATACTAGTAATCTTACAATACACCTTTTAATATATGTTTGAATAATATACAGTTATTGGCAAAGACGTCCAGTTGCTCGTATCTGTTTGTTAGTCTAGGAAGGCTTTGCAGTGGGGAATTACAGAAGTAGTAGCAGTTTCCACGGCAAAACCGGCATGACTTCTAGTTTTGCGAGACGCAACACGCAAGCAGATACGTTCGAGTAGTTGAGGACACTCGATAGTACCATTTATTATTTTTTGTAAAAACAGAAGGCCCGTCATTATTCTTCTAGTCTCTAGTTTATCAAGACAGCTAAAAGATCTAAGAATGTTGTAACCAATGTTACATGAAGGTATGATTAATCTAAGAAACTTATTTTGGAATTTCTCTATATTACTAATGTGAACTGTATAATGAGGGCTCCATACAACTGTATTAAATTCTAGTATTAGTAGAATCAGGGTCTTGAATAATAATATAAAAGATTCAATTTTCTTTGTACCTTTGTATACAAAGAATACTGATGTACTGTCATTGTGCAGTGCGACACAGAGTACTACACATAATGTGTTGTCTTGTGTTATATGTTTGTGTTTGTCTATTGTCGGTTTACTATCTTTACGGAATCAGCAACGACATTAGTTTTAAAGCGCCGGGTATCGGCAGTTTGAGACCATCATCTCCATACCTATATAAACAAAATAGAATATCCTGGAAAACTCAAACCAGATGATTCTGAACAGCCCTGAGAAGCTATGAACATTTCTACCAAAAAAAAGTTACAGAATAGGTATAAGTGCCCATATTTTGTAATTTTTAGTTTAACCTAAAGAAGAACCTAAAGAAGGTGATTCCAAAGCCGGTTGGTGTTACAAAAAATAAAGTGATTTAAAGCAAGTGAATTTGAGTTTAATTTTCATAAAATCAAAAGCTTTTTAGTTATCTAGCCCTTGTTTTTAGCCCACGATTTTTAAACAAGAAATAAAATTAACTCACCTGTCCATTTTTATGCCAAGCAGTCATCGTTGCATTGCTCGGCAGATTGCACTCTAAAATCTGCTTCACGTTCAGCTCGGACAGCACTTCATCAGTGATGATCTCAATCCTTGGCAACCTCTCAAACGGCATGTCTCCTTGGTAATCCATGTCCACCTCGTTGGGTAAAACATTATTCATGACGACAAACTTAGCCCTCCTAGGTGGGCTTGAGGTGGCTCTTGCAGCTTTACCATCTTCAGATATTTTATCTTCATATTTAGTTTCAAACTGCTCTTTAATTTCTTGTGTCGCGTTTGCTACTTGTCCTGTACTGTTGATTATTGTATTATCTTTATTTAGAGCTTCGGTTGATTTTGTATCATTATTTATGGTTTTATTTACACTGTTACCAGTTAAAACAAACAGTTTACCATGATCAAGAAGCATTCCTTCAACGTCAACAGTAATATTTGTATCACTTTTATATCCTTTTTCTAGCGTTATATCTTTATCACTATTTGACACATTTATTTTTCCTTCTTTTTTACGCATGTCCTCCAAAAGTCTATCGATAAATGTGTCTCTATACACTGGATACCTTTTCACGTTGTATTTATACATTTTGTGTCCTAAACTATTGTCATTATCACTAGTAACATTTAAAAACACATTATCACTAACATTTTTTAAATTACTCGGTACACTTGACCTATCAAAAACTTGACTGTAGTTAACTTTGTATATTTGTTTATCGATATCTAAGGGGTTGTTTGTGGATTCTACGTTGTAATGAATGCTTTTATTTAGATGACTACTATTATATTTTATAAAATCATAAGGTTTTATTATGGACGTATCTATTTCAGCTGTGCTCGTTTTGAGAGAATTATCAGAAGATTCTGACGAAGCAATTTCGGAAACTGTTTCAGTATTTTTTTCGTCGTTTTTTGACCGTGGAGAAATGTATAGGGGTGGCTCTTTTTCGGTCTTCGTGGCACTCACGATCCCTGAAACAAATAAA
Source organism: Agrypnia vestita (assembly GCA_016648135.1). Taxonomy (NCBI): domain Eukaryota; kingdom Metazoa; phylum Arthropoda; class Insecta; order Trichoptera; family Phryganeidae; genus Agrypnia; species Agrypnia vestita. The sequence continues at coordinate 68,573 of JADDOH010005317.1, read as the reverse complement.
ATTATATGATCAAAAAACGGATAATACAAAAACACCATTAATGTTTTGTTTTTGTGGCATAATTTTGAATATTTTTTGAGTAGCCAAGAGGCCTCATACAAAACTTATATATTTACTTTTCAAGCAGGTTTGTAAAAATATGTTAAAATATACAGAAATATTGAAATTAAAAATGCGGCTGACGAAATAAATTATCTTAGAAGAGCAGCAAGAGTTAGAGTCCATTCAACTTATCTGAAGAATCGATATAATTTTGCCCACAATCTAAATTGTTACTTAAGTTATTAAACAGTATAAGATGCGAGACAAAAACATAAAATGCAAATTAACACACATATAAATTTATTAAAAAATATCCATGTCGAAAGTCGCAAAATGGCGCTCATTTAAAAATCAAAGAAAAATATTATAATTTTTAGCAAAAAAAACATATAAAGATAACAATCGGGTTAGGACCAATTGTATCAACTTGGTTTACAGTAATCAAGCATAGATTTTTGCGTTTTCCACTAATCAAACAACCGTTTTTGCAAAAATCTATGCTCTAAAAAACTATTACTATAAACCAATTTGATGCAACCGGACGCACCTTTTTTACAAAATAACAGTTTAGGTATTTTGACGACAGTTACGCCAACACTCAAAATAAGACCTAACGTAGCTTTACGATAGCTGCCTTATTTGGTGATTGGTATATCAAGACTCAAAAGTAGACGGGACGAATTTATTTATATCGTATAATGAATTGATTACTTTATATTTTTACGAATATTTTATTTTTAGATAAGACCTTTAGAAAGTAGTCGCGTATGTATGTAGTCTTATTAATGCGATATGTTAAATGAGTGGGAAATGGAGTATAAGGGATGTATAAACACTTGTCATTAAAAACCCAAGACGGTAAGTAAAAATTTATTTTTGTGTTTCTATGTCTATATAGCCTATGGTGCAATATTCATCACTCAGCAGTTATGCAGTAATGGCATATAAATAATTTTTAGTCGAAAAAGGTACATCAGTATTTTTAACTTCTTCCTCTTCTTCTAGTGCAATCATTTAGGCCATTGTTAGGCGACATAATAAATAAATATGCCTCTCAAAATGACGATTGACCTAATATGTATATTAATATATTTAACATCTATAATATCATTCCTGAAGGCATATTTGATTTTTCAATATATATCAAAAGTGGCACTACTTCTGTGAGGCTAAAAACTCGACGCTAGATGGTGTTGGTCTCTGCTTGCGGCGCGAGAATACAAAAACATATTTTAAAAACATTAAAACAATTGCTCTCGTTATTACTCTACTGGAGTATGTGCATTTTTTCGCATTGCAAATGAGCGGATTATAATGATTAGTAAAATCTTGTAATCATATTTTTCCGGAATTTGCACCACTTATTCTTTTCGCGTGTCATTTGTGGCGTAAAAGAACAAAGACTCAGATATTTGCGACTACCTAGACGAAGTTCGATTGTCTTCGAAGCTGAAAAGGAAAAAGTATAAGGACAGTGGTCATTTGTGGCGTATTTTCGTTTACTCATATATGTTCTTCAGAGAGAGAAAACGTAATTTGACACTTTTTGTTTGCATTATCGTATTGAGAGGTATATTTGAATATTAAGTTCACCCAGCAGATAGCTATTTACACTTCGTCCGCCCACAATCATACAGCCATCATGAACTTTCTAGCCATACCATAGCCTCAGATTTTTCAGTCAGTATGTCCTTCGTCTTCCAGAACCAATTTTGTCAAACATACAAAGACTGTAGTGTCGGATTTTCACGATGTTTAAATGTTCCAAAAAATACTTGTTTACTTGATATCAAAGATGATGTCCAAAAGATTTTTATAATTACGCAAATCAGTGTTTGCGATTCAGAGTTTTAGTTTAGTTTTAGACTAAAATATAAGTTTTTGGTGAGGAAGACATAAAATCAGCACTAATATTATTTTAAAAGTTGGTAAAAATCAGTTTGCTTCATAAAGAGCTGCACAAAAAGTTCATACTGGATGCAGAGCACCTGATCACTTTGTTAACCAGGCAATCTTCATCGATCTTCCCAGAATTTCATCCAGAGGAAGACCAAAAATGGGTGGTCCAAAGGGATAGTCAGATGTAGAGGCACAGGATCGGGTGACGTTATCCAGGACAGAAGTACGTATATCCTAGGGACGAGAAGAGCTGACCCCAACAGTCGAGGATGACAGTGAGTTGGGATGAACCCAGGGAGAAGAATAAAGAGTTCATACATTTATGTTAGGCCAATATTTTTGACATAATGATAGAAATATTGCGATTTAAAAAATACCTACATATTTTGAATTTTGAGATGATAATCATCAAAATAGCAATGTTCACAATAGGTCAGTATGTATTATACTGTAACGAGGCTAAAAAAAGAATCAAGCACTTCTGTCAAAGTGACAGAAGTTAGCACAATACTGCTGAAGGATCTGGAATCACCTCCAACTTTCGAGTGACGTCTGCAACTTTCCAGGAAAAGGTGGAATTTACGAGTACTTGCTAGTAAACACTGAAAACGTCTGGATAACAGCATTAACTATATAAATACGACACACGGGTGTAAGGTATGAGTTATTTTCCGTACGCGTTGACAGCGATAATACAAGCGAAGGTAGCCGCGAGCGGCGGATCAGGCCGGCCAAGCGAGCGATAGCGGCGAGAAGCCAATGGTGCCAAGCGAGCGGTAATTGACAGCGATTCTAGAAAGGTCTTACGTAGCGAGATAAACCAAAGCGAAATTATAAGTGCGGAAATTGATAGAATATTCTAGTGAACAATAAATAAAGTGTTAAAGCGAATATAAAGTGTCTATTTACGAGTGATAAATTTTCGAAACAGTCTAATTTAAGGAATAGCGTTACATTTAATAGCGATAAGTGACCTTGTACGTTAGTTTAATTAATTAATCGGTATTCAATAAATCCCAGCGTTTTCATTAATTCCTCCTGCAGCCCAGACATGTGACAATACAATTATAGACAATATGCATGCATTTATCTGCAGATGCAGCTTGCTCAGACAACGTGCTGTAGAGCCGATGATAATGTATCGATTAGTGACTGCATTGCAGCCGTAATTGGGTTCTCTCTCTTCAAACTTCAATCTCAAAACAGACACGATTAATCTATCCTTAGTCTGATCCCGCCACCCTCCGCCCTCCTCCCCCCGCCAACTTCCGCTCCGCGGTGCTCGCAGGGGTAGGTAATACACGCATCAATTCACCCTAATTCTGATTGTTGCAAACAGCGCCTCTAGCGGGGGACATCATTAGCATATACAACAAACGCACAGATATTTATATAATTTATCCTTTGTCTCATTAGTGTACGTTGCGGATAAATTTTGTGCAAAGTGGGAAAAATTATAGCAAAATTATTTTAATTTTGAATCAGGTTAAATTATACTAACAAGACAAGCATAGCAATATTATTAACATTATATGCCGAAATCAAGATGGCGTGAACAGTAGAGAAACAGTGAAGGTGAGAGGAACGAAAACCAAAAAACAACCTCTTTGCACCCCGTAGGGAAGATGAGTCGTCCCAGATTAAGATGAGAGAAACAACAAAAAAATGTGTATGAAAACAGAATTTGTCTGGACATTAGGGACTCGTACGGAAGCAGCACAAGACACGGAAATATTTATTTATTTATTTATTTATTATTTATTTACATTTACATTAGTTAATACAAGATACTAATAACTGCCACACTAGGTAAAAACCTGTTCTGTGGCAGTTATTCTCATATGGTATTAATGTAGTACTAAAAAAATGACAATTAAAGAATCTAAATCTAAAAGAAAATAAAATATATATACAAGATCAAGATAAGAATTTAAAGTAAATCATAGGAATACCTAAATCTAAGAGAAAAGAAAAGAAAAGAAAATACACATACAAAATTAAGATAAGAATTTAAGTACTTACAAAAATAAACATTATATTATAGTATACTTTAAATTATATAAATTATATAGAAGCACCTTTTCGAGTATTTGGGCCCCCAACCGTATTAGGACAAGAGGATGATGATGATGATAAAAATAATTGTTTGATTTCTATATTAAAAGGTAATTTCATAGGTAAGATAGTATTTGAATATTTTTGCGAAAATATGCATACATTATTGTAAAATCTGACCGTGTCAGGTCTTTCGTAGACGCCCTCTATTCCAACTGCCTTCAAAACTGGCCTCATATATTTTCTTTACCATTCTTTCCTCGCTCATACGTTTCTCATGCCCATCTATTCTATCTACCACGCTACAGCCAGCATTACGTTCTCTTCTAATTTGTTCATTCCTCACTCTATCGACCGAAGATTTTTCAAACAAGCACCTTAGTGACCGCATTTGGTATGCTTTCATTTCTTTTTTGCCAATTCCAGACATCACTTTCGTACATCAGATTTGGCACGAGAACGCCTATATGTACCGCTTATCTAGCTTTATTTGACAGATTCTCATTGGCCATAATTGTATTCAGAGAGCCATTCACTTTGTTTCCCACAATTACTCTCCTTTTGATATCGTTCTCAGCCCTAGGACCAGCTAGGATTTTAATCAGAATCAGTTTGGATCTTTATTTCATTATTATTATTACATAAAAAAATAAGGTGGTTTCTGCTCAGATTTTATTGAGTACTGTACGGACCTCCACCCACCGGCAATTTACTATAGCTGTACTCGATAGAGATTATGTTTTTACCAAAGGTCTGAGCCCTAATTAAAACTCCAATGATCGCATTAATTATCTATCTTCCTTTTCATTTCGAGGGCCGCGTGGGTTGTAAGTATAGACTGTTCACAAATAACAGAAAAAAGGCAATCAGTTCGTCCGCCCAAGGCAGGGGCAGGCAACCTTCCAGGATCCCGATTAAAGAGGTCCACAGGATGTATTTTTTTATTTATTTGCCTGGTTGTGTACACAGTCCTATCTCCCTTCAAGTAAACACGTAATCCATTAAATTTATGTATTCGCTAACGCTTTGTCCATTATATTTGGAGTCATTTTAAAAGATTTAAAATACCATTGTCAACTGAACGCATACGTAAAATTGTATTGTAGAAACGAAAATGTAGCTGTTGAAATTAATATTTTACCCTTTAATTGCCATAAACGTGAGTAACAGATATTATTATTATATAGAGAATTATGTATTTGCTTATTTTGATTTTAATATATCATAAAATTCAGTCAAATAAATACTTACTTTGTTTTTTTCTAAAACATATGATAACGTTTACGTACAACTGACAGAATCTAAGGCCACAATATTAAATGTGGTGTTTTAATATGATTTCAAAATTGTTATTAAATAAAATGAAAACAATGACTAAATGCTTTTTTCAATAAAATACTTTACTGAATTTTTTTAAATATTTCAGCTTACTTAAAATTAAAACTATTAAGTGAATCCATTACCTACTATATCGCATATGTCATTGGCACTAATCATTAATTAAAATATATAACAATGTCTGTCACAGGCGCTACTAGAGTGCTCAAATAATAATGTGATATAATATAATAATGAGGTATAAGGAACATAATTCTCTTTTTAATAATGTCCATCACTGATGTTATCAATACGCTACTCTAGATAGCGCTGTTCTCCCAGCAATAACTGGCGGTCAAAATATATAACAAAAGTACGTCATTTTTGATGGGTTACAGCTAGTTTAAAATAAATAATATTTAAGCAAGTATAATTGTAGTTTAATGGTTTTAAAATCTTATAATTAATATTAATCAATAAGATAAATTTATATTTAATTGATTTTTCTCATCTAAATTTAAATTAAATTGATTTAAGTCTGTGGTCACCGTATCGTGATCTTGCAGTCACCGTATCTATAAATAAAAATTATTAAACGATGAAACGACCGCTCCGCGTGACTGCCAGTGTGATACTGAAGTGGACAATGGAGTTGCTTTAAACAAGTAATACCAACCACTACACAATTTACGTATTACAGAGGGTATTAATGCGAGTGGCTTTCATAAAGTGAATGGATCATACGTAACTACGAATTCGCTTTAAATTTTAATTAGCATTTTGTGAAAACTTTAGCAAATTAATTACCAATAATATATGAAAATATTAAATAAATGAAATGAATAAAATATCTAACATATTTTATTTAAAAAAACGTATAAAAATAGTTATGTATAAATGAATTACCACTAGGACATAAAAATAACCAATTCATGTTGAAATTACATCTATCGGTTTTAGTATCTGTCCTGTCCAACTGATCCACGCACCGCAGGTGCGCCACCCCTGCACCCACACCCTGTCAAACCGTAACCAGAGCAAAGAGCGTTTCTCCGAAAAACAATTTAACATCTCGCAAACGATATTCGTATCTGTAAAATTAACGGTTCCCTCGCAGAAAACAAACACGGCCCTCTCGGGGATCCTGCAGAACCTGGGGGACTCGGTTACAGGCGAAAAACTTTGTCCAAATCTATTTACACCCCAACGAACCAGGGCTGCTCATTAAAGAGTCGCGGCCCGCCTCGGTGGAAGAGATTAAATAATACCTAAGTTCGTTTAATCTGCGGCGAAATCTGTAATACCACGCTCAAAAGCATATATTAAAAGTGATTATCTTTTCTAATTATGGCCCTAAAACTAAGTAGGCGGCGGCGGTTGTACTCCCCCATACCGCGATATCAAAAAATATAAGTGTGTTCAGAAGTATAAAGTTTCCACTAAATCAATCATTCATTAAATACTAATCGCACTACACTCAAACACAAAATATATAATATACATAAATGTACATGTAAAATATAATTAATTGCAAAAATACATGTTACTAGAGCGTGCCGAAGACACTTGTAATTGGGATAATGGGCATAGTCTTCACTATAATGTTTATTATCTGAGTATCATGTACCCATTATCCTGTTAGAGTCTCTAATAAATTTAAAAAAATATAATAATAATAATAATATTGGTTGAAGTCTTGGCCGCTAGTCATACAAGAAATATATTGTCACAAGTTGTGACTAGGGAGGAGTCAATAAAAATAGTCGAAATTAATTAGAAATATGTCTACCGAGGTAAAACTACGTACAACTACGTAAAGTAGATTGAATGCAGTGGAGATGAGATGCCTTAAACGTATGTGTTACAAATCAATTTAAAGTAAAGAGTAAAGAATGCAGATATTAGGAATGAATGTAGTGCTGATCTTAGCATAATTAATAGAATTAAAAAAGGGTCGATCAGATGGTTTGGGCATGTAGAGCGAATGATGAGGAAAGAATGGTAAGAAAGATATACGATGCAAGTGTTGATGGTGCCAGAAAGAGAGGGTGACCGCAGAAGATGTGGCATGACCAGATTAACCAGATACCGGAAGATGATCCTGTCAGAAGCCCCAACAACCTCGAGTCGAGCTTGCATGCGAAGATGTATGAATGTGAACCAGGCGAGAGTTGTACGTCAGGAAAAACTAGTGTGCTCTATCCTCTCTGCCTACCCTCACGGGGAAACGGCGTGATGGTAAGCGATTTATTAATTAATGGTTATTTAAATATTGTAAAAAGTCACTTAAAACGAAATATATCCAAGTTAGTCCTATTATTCGTAGTTGAGCGTTAAACTATTTTTGAAAATAGCAAGAATATTGATGTGAGATGTACTGCGTGTCCGCATCTCTATTTTTCATAAATTTTAAAAAAATGTCACGTAGGTCTTATTAATATAATTAAAAAAATAACAAAAAATGAATCGAAATAGAGTTCGAGAAGTTCTATTTCTTTAAACAAAAAATAACTTAAAATTTTTACTATGGTTCTTATTTTTTCTATTTTATAGAAGCTTATTTTCGAGTAGTTTGTTAGTGTAGTGGTCAGGACGCTCGCCTAGTGATTTATGGTCGGTGGTTCGAACCCCATTCCAGAACTCCAGCGTTTAGCTTAGTTTGAAAATAGTAAGAATATTGATGTGACACGTATTCCGTGTTCGCATTTCTATTTAAAAAAAATAATAGAAAAAAAATGTATGTATTCTTACATTTAATCATCTGTTTTATTATGTAAAGTTTGTTTTTATTAAGCATTATACATATATTCTCTCTCGACAACTTTTTCAATAAACTTTTAAAAAACAATTCATTCAATATATTTATGTATTATTTTTATTAATGGTTCTTATCATCGCATAGAAATTTAAAAATGTATGCATGAAGCATTTTTCTCTATTATTCAAACAAATATTGATTTGAAATTCAATACTCATTGCTTTTTGCAATACCACTGTTTTTTTTTATACAAAAAGAAACATTGTACATGGAAACCATTGAAATCATTCTTTAACATACAATTATCACATACAGGGTGTATCATAGCTAGTTCAGAGTAGCTTGTTGGTCTTGTGGTTAGGTCTTTCGCCTCGTGATCCAAAGGTCGCGAGTTCGAACCTCAATTCAGACCAGCAAGTAAGTCGTATTTTCATAGCACAAGCGTTCAGCATAGTTTGAAAATAGTAACAAAAACTTTACAGGTGGACTCCTGCCTTTAAAATCAGTCGAAATTATGTACGAAACCACGAAACCAATAGTTATGAAGATATTCAATATCAAAATTTGCATTTTTTTTTTATAGTTTAGATTCATGTTTTGCTTAAAGTAGAACAATCATTACAGTATATAATATCAATTATGAAAAATTTATTCGCTTTAATGCAAGTAAAAAGTGGGAACAGAATTTTTACGTAAAAAAAATGTTTTTAATTTTTGCTAGGTTCTTATCATTTAATTTGAGTTATATAGAATTGGAAGAATATTTCATAATCGATATAAGTTACTGCCATGATAGTTTAACTTTTGCAAAAAAATAAATCATAAATATTGAAAAAAAAAAAATACAAACTTTGATATTGCACGTCTCCATAATTATTGGTATTAAGGTCAAGTTTGCTTCAGCATTTTCCACTCATCATCAAGACACGAATCCACCTGTAAATTTTTCGCAACCAAATACAAGACACCCTCTATAGTCAAGATTTGCAGTCGGCAAACGACCGAAGCGTTTAGTTTTTCAATTTGAAAAGTACGAAGACAGTGCTGGCCTGAACGAGCGCCGCCGCCCGCTTATCTGCAGCCCGATAGAGAGTTATCTCGGCTCATTTCTCTCCCGATATCTCCGCGAAAATTTCACATCCAACCTTATCTGCCAAACTTTCGCCAAGTATCTACTTGCTTTTACGGCGACGACTGAATATCTTCGGGCCGAATTACCACGCAAGGTGGGGCGGCGGCGCTCGAGCGAGCGCTTTCTAAATTGAGCGGTGACGACGAAAATTAGATTGAATTTTCCAAAATTTTCTACGAGTACTTATAGCTTGTTATCAAACTTCAACATCTCAATAATATTTTTTTTTTTCAATTCGTTGAGCAACTTCGTAGATAGACATACATATACATTTATTAATTACACCTAAATATATGTCAAAATATCAAAATGAATGATAATATTTATTTTATATTGGAAAATCCGGCCGAATTTTTAATATAAGAGTCAAAAAGCATTTGAGATATCTTAATAATCATGATTTTTCTGAATTTGCGAGTCATTTATTAGAAAATGATCACGGTTTTGATTAAGATTTAGGTCTTTCTATTTTACACATAAATAATTTTGGACTGAAATTTAATAAATTAGAATCATTAGAAATTAGTAGAGCAATGTATAAGTAAACGAAATATTATTAATACTCAATTTAATTTAATAGTAGTCTAAATTCTAAAAAAAAAATCCAAAAACTTTGTGTAATCAAGAACTTCGGCACTAATATTTAAAAATAATTTTTTAAATAATTTAGAAAACCACAACAAAAGACATCATTCATTTTGATATTTTGACGTATATAAAACACCCTGACGACGGAAAGGTTTTTCTGAAACATGTAGGTGTAATTAATAAATATATAAGTAAATTAAAACAAATATATATTTTTTTTAAATAGTTATTTTGCTGTCTGTCTGTCCGTAACTTCCTTTAGCGTCCGTGATTATTTTTTTCCTTGATTTTTTTAATTAATTTTTTTTACCCTGACATTTTCCCATTAAGTAAATATGTGCTATACAAATTTACGCCGTTAGATAGGTCTTATCCAAAATTTGCATACTTATTCTTTAGGAACCGACACATAAAAGTACGTCATTTTTGACGGGTTGCAGCTGTTATAAACTAATATTAAATGTAAAAAGAAAATAAAAGCAAACCTATTTTTATGTTCTTTTTTATGAATCTTTCAACACAAGGTCCACCAAACAATCACACACACTCACTGAACACCTTCGCAACAATTATTGCCTATTTCAGTCGCACAGTGCATCATATAAAAAAATGCATATTTATATATCAAGACAGTATGTAAAGCACGTGGAAAGCATGAAATATTATTTATCTCTATTAAATATGCGTTAGCAGGTACTGTCCTTTGTTCTAAAAAAGTAAAATAAAGAGCCAATGATTTCTTTATTCATGCCGTATTTTTATGATTAATTATGGATTCGTAATCAAATAAGCCTATTAAAAATTCGCCTTTTAAAAGCAAAAACTCTTAGACAGAAACAATAAATAGCGTGTCTACAATACTACTATCAAACCAGTTACAACATTCAAGGCGGAGTCATGGACGACGACCCTTAATAAACAACGGAAGCTCTAATGGTTTGAAAATAAAGTATTAAGGACACTATTGGGACCTAGATCCATTGTTGCAATAGGCACGTGGAGGCACAGGAGCATAGCAGAAATTCGGTCCCTATCACAACAACCTCTCGTAACCAGCAACATCAGATCCAGTCGACTAGCTTAAATAGGACATGTATATCGGGCAAGCAGCGACATAGCCATTAAAATAGTATACGATGCAACACCACTGGACAGACCCAGATAGCACCTCTGCTGGCTGATATGGATAAACTAGGTAAGAAGGAGGTATGGTAGCAGAGGGCAATATGGTACGGAATAAGTGGAAAGACATTATCCAGCAGGGTATCGCTCAAAAGCTAGAAGTTCGTAAGTACGTTTCTCTATGTTCCGATAGACTATGTCTTGTCAGTGAAGCAAAAGAACATATGTTGTAAAATACAACATGTAGTCTCGAGTAATTCCTTTATTTATACGTGCTACGGTCTCAATTTATTAAACACCTCTCTGTAGCCAAGGTAAACAATGCGGTAATGTATGGCTCCGAATGCTGGACTATGCACAACTCCTTCTCTAGGCAACTCAAAACAGCAGAAATGCGAATGCTTACATGGTCGGTGGGAGTAACACTAAAAGATAGGATTAAAAGTTCACGCAGTTATGGTAACCTGGGTTTCAAGGACATAAACAGTAAACTAGAGGAAATACAGTTGAGATGGTATGGATGCATAAGACAGAAACAACCAGACCACACGGTGTAGCAGGCACTTTCTATGGAGTTCATCGACAGTAATCCAGAGGAAGACCTAAGAACTCCTGGATGACTCAATGCTCCAAAATACTGCTGAGAAACGGCCCGGACAAATACCCATAATCGAAGGAGATACAGCCTGAGAATAAGAAGAGCCAACCCAGGCAATGAGTTGGAACAGTACAAGGAAGAAGAAAAAGAGCCAAGGTAAACAATGAAATATCCGAACACGAACTATGGTATAAAATGTGAATGCTAATCTACATCAATGTTGCATATCTTTCTGATCATAATATGCATCCATAAAGTGATATTATATTATTTCCCCGTCATAAAGTTTATGACGATATTGTTGGCTTCATATTGTTCAGGGTCAATACCACTTTTTTTTCAAATTCACCTTGAAAATACTCTTCTACATGTTTTTCGTCCAAAAAGTCCATAAACCATCCCAAAGACATAAATCTAAATATTTTATGGATTCAAACGATCTTACTACAGTACGGAGAAATTAATTCTGAGACTTCAAATGTGATGAATATACACAAATCTGATCCTTGTTATGATTTTGCGAATCCGGCTTTGCCAATTTAATAACATCAAAGTTAAGTTCTTCGAGATGGCGTACCTACTTGTTCCACTTCACCTTCTTATACGACTCGCTCAGGTGATCCGAGCACAGCCCTACGAACTTCACAACACGGGCGCGCGCTTCCCTTAAGGGCGCCAAAGTTTGAGAGGCATCGGTTTAATTGCAATGACAGTATATTCAATTATTTTCAAAAGGGTCCTCAGAGTTTGCGCAGGGTTAAAATTGTTATGTTGGCGTCTTTGAGATTTCGGAAGAGGTTCGGAAAGTTATGGATTGAACGGTCGGAGCGGGGACTGCGGGATTGAATTAGTTAAGTGTTTAAGTGCTTACAGCTTAAGGGGTCTCGGTTCGAAGGAGTTCATTATCCTCAATCAGTCATAGCCAGGACGCGGCACGCGCCACTTAAGCCAAACTTATTTCTCGAGGCACAACACGGCACTAGACCTTTTTAGCTTTGGCTTGATTTACCCGAATTACGTTTGTGTACGTGAAACGTATGAAAGAGGAAAATTTGGCGTTGAAAATATACCAAGCAAGTGTTTTTCTTTTTTTTAAATTTATTTTTTGTCCCATTTACGATTTTTATTATTTATTTATTTTATGTAAAATTAACAGCAGATCTACATATTAACAAATATAAAATAATAGACATTAAATTAGGTCAATTACAAATTTTCCACTGAATAAAATAATGTATTAAAACAAGTGTGACATACCAAAAAATTTTTTAAAAATTATTTTAACAGTGAGTGGAGAGGGTGGCGGGGAATGTGGGACGGGAGTAGAAGGGAAGATAAATTGTATAATTAGTTTGGATGCGGTAGTGTAAATATTGTTTGTTTTATGCTATGTCGTGAAGTGAGTACCTATATGGTGGCGATCTTCTGTTTGATGTTTGATGTTCATCGACATGATCACTCAATTTATGTAAGAGTTGCGCACTACGCGTTATGCTGCGCTTATTCATTACATCCAATCTGCATTTTGGGACATGACAATATGCGTAACCTCGATTTCGCAAATAATTATTTGCATAATTCTCTAGCAACTTCGGAGAGCCAATTATATTTCTTAAAATTTTGACTCCCACCATGACTAGGCTTTCCTGTCTGCGCGACTGGAGGCTGCGTTTGTTGCATGGTGCATGAATGTAGGATATTTTCAGGGGCGTGCAGTGAGAACAAGAAGCATGACAAAAAGCAAGAAACATGCATTTGTGAAAAAAAAAATCTAAATTAAATATTTGGTAGAATATTATGAAATATATATATTTGAATTATATGTTAATATTGTGATAGGAATATTAAGAGATATATCTCTTATTTCAGTTTTTTTTTTCAAAATATATGCTTAGGGAAAAGTCATGCTTTTTGTCCCCACTGCACGCCCCTGGATATTCTCCTGTAGGATGTTCTTCCTCAGCAGTACTTCATGGTACATAAATGTAGGATATTTTTATTATTTCTAAGTAGCGCTTATAAGAATTTATTTTGAGTCTGCTCAATCATATCGATGAATTTTCTTTGGTACGGGCTTTTAATTGCCATTCCGTATTCCAATTTTGAAAGAATAATGAAATTTTTGAAGGTTTGACAAAGATAGGATGTTTGCAAAAGACCTGGCTTGATCAGATAAACCGAATATTGAAAGATAATGAATAATGAAAGATCTTCAACATTTGATGAGCGTACATGAGAAGTTGGATGAAAATGAAGGAAGCCAGAGTAGAATGATGGGACAGAAGAGTGTTGCATTGTATTGTATCTATTATATCGACTTCTTATCATTCATTTCATCCATACAGAAATATTCGTTTACAAACCTTATTCCATCGTAATAAAAGCAATACTATTCATAAAAAATACTCTACTTTTAATAGGCTTTGAATACCACGTACTTAATGTGTATGCACAATCATCAGAAATTCTTTGTGTGAATTCGAATCGCTACCATTAGTATATTCCCTTAATCTTTTTCGCCCTCATATCTATCAAATTTCGGAAGTAGTAGGGATGATTTTTATAGATTGTGTTTGGAATTTTTATAATCAATACGAGAACGTTACATTGTGTAAAGTGATCACTTAAGCCAGCCTCAAAGATAGCTCATCATCCATATAACACCCACGCCAGTCCATAATATATACTTTCTAATATAAAAAATAATTTTGTTTCAGATTAGACTTTTGGAGTATACGGATTCAAATTCATGTAAATTTGAGACAAGATAATTAAACATTGCCAGATCAAAAAAAAAACGATATATATATTGAGACGTGCACACACGTAACATACAGATAAACAGTTGTTTAAATTTTTGTAAATAAATATTATTAAATGTCACTTTAAAAATAAATATTATATTTTTAAAATTTCAGTTGAATAGCAGCGGAGGTAGAAGGCATTGGAGGACTCCCACGATTGGAAGTTATCGAAATGGGTACCATTGATTCTTATTGTCGCAGTGTTATTTTTCAGGGGATAGTTCGGTAGTTCAGATGCATTGGTGGCCAACCATTTTAAGGAGATTTTTTAAAAATAATCTTCTTCCTATTCCTCTGAATCTAAATCCTTGTGTTTGCTTGTTTTTGTGTATTTGTGTGAATTTAAAATGCATAGCACCTTTTGTACACAAAAAAATTAAAAAATGTTGAAAATATAATTAAAAACCAAATACATTCTTACAGTTTAAACGGTATTGAGGAAAAGCTAGCAATCAAAATAACTATCACAGATTTAAATAAACACATTTAAAATAACTCAGCATAATATAAAAAAAATAATGATGTACCTAAATAAAAAATATACACAGAAAAATTGTGGAATAAAACAACAAATGTTCGGTATAAAATCAGAGGCAAAATAATATCAATCAATGCCGTTATCGAGGATTATTGATTTAGTATGTAATGAATTCGAGATTTTTAACATTTATATTTATAGGAATCATGATTTTGGAAATAATTGTCTTACTTCGCACCAATTTCACATTGAGCAAACTGCCATTACGACAACTCTCATGCTTCGCGGCCGGCAGCGGCGCCGTATATAAATCCGAAAATGCTGATATTTTTTATATATTTCTAGAAAGTTCTCGTTGCTTCTCGGTTGAACCAGGCATTGCAAGACGTTTATAGACGTTTCTTGAAGTTTGTAGATCACCCGAGATTGTTATAGGCCGTTCTCGAAATATTACCAGGGGTTCGAACAGTTCGTAAATTGTTTTAGAATCTCGTTACAATATGTATTGTGCTGACCTAAACATTGATGCTGATATTCTTGCAGATACGATATCATCATTTAAAATGTATAAGCATAATCTGTATCCCTACAACGCAAATCTATTCTTTATTTATATAAGAATGTACAATAACCTGCCATTAGACGTAAAGGGTCTTAAGGTGTTAAAAGAATTCAAGCATAAAAAGACAAGGTGGCTCTTTGGTGTGGGTAGGACAAAAAATGAGACCAATGTGTCATCCATATTAATATAGTCAATACAGTCCATATTAATATAGTCACAAAATTGTTTTGCAATGAAATTAAAGCTGTCACATATGACACATTGCTTTCGTTTTGTAGTCTGCCTACATTTGGTAACCGCTTTGTTGGCTTCTGTTTGAATGATTTTACTCCCTATATACAATGTCTAAATGTATAATTCTCTAATATATAGTCTTTTGTTTGTGTTTTATTTCTTACATACAATATTAAATCTTATTCCGAAGATAAGATATATATCTATAGTATATCTATCTATTCTAAATCTCTATCTATGTGTATATGTGATGTTGTATATCTTGTATATGTTTGGATATTCTCTAACATATCTCTCTCTCTCCTAGCTCCTCCTCTGTATATAATCATCTATATATCTCTCTCTCTCTCTGCCTCATCTCTATTAATGTCTGTGTATATATGTGTATTATATATATTATATCTTGCTAATGTCCAAACTTAAAAAAAAACTGTACAGGTAGTTGCTTCAGAACAGACATTGTCTAGTGAAGCAACTACCTTCATTTATATGTATAAATAAATTTAAAAGAAATAAATAAATAAAAAAATGAAAATTCGTATGTGATCGAGCTGCGCCGTTGCGTTAAATTTGTATATGCACATTGCAGAGCAGTCCAAAAACGCTATTAATTGGGATAGAGGTCTGAGTCTGAAATATGTGACGTAAAAAAAATATTGTTTTTTTATGTACTTTATTATTTAAAAGTGGCCGTCGGCAGGGCCTAGCAAAACCAACCGCTACATGCGATTGCTTTCCGTCGGCAATTATGAATAATATAACGTCCTGCTAATTCAGCCGGCCCTGGCTTCCCTTTGTGATTGCGTCAAATAATGAGGACAGCAGTTAATTAGGAACCCTAGTATAAATCACATCGGAGAACGTGAGTTTACTTTTAATTAAGGAAAAGCGACCTAAATTATATTTAACTGTGATAACGGGGAATTTATGTAACTAGACCGCCATAAAAATACCCTTCATCATAAAATGACTGAAACGGCGATAGCTCCCTTTCAGGTGTACCGGTTCAAATTTATAATTATTAGATCTTGTACTGCGCCTCATTTTAGGGGTGGGGGGTATATTTGGGGAAGAATAATGTTTCTTACTAATAACTCAATTGATTTGGGTGCGCAGACTTTTTATTTTATATTTATTATTTACATATTTTGTTTAATACACAAAGTGGATACGAATATAACCTGTAATTAACGCTATTTTTCACGAAAAAATTTGTCAAAGTATGCAAAATATTACCAATTGACCAAAAAGTAAAATATAATATAATACTAGAAGAAATGATAAATAATATTAATATACACACTGACACGCACCATAACTATGCAACCAGATCTACAGAACGAACAATGAGAATATCAATCACTAACAACGTGTACGGCGAAAGAAAAAGAGATTATATTGTGCCAAGAATCTTTAATAAATTAGAAAAAAAATTCTTTGAGATGATGCAAGACAAAAAACTCCATTGGCTTCAAAAAAGTACAAGCTAAAAGAAGATATATTAAAGCTATGTACCTAATCTTACATTAATTTATAATTACATATCATGTATCACTTGTAAAAAAACATGCAACACTCGATAATGACCTACTATCTTCATTATAAAATAAAAATTATTGTCAAATATTGAAGGCAACCGTGCCGTAAAACTGCTGTGCAGTTTGGCATATGTATAATATAATAAATACCAAAAAATTAATAAATAGATTTAATATATATATATAGGCTATATTATCTATATTTATATATAGAGTATATATATATAGTATATATATATTCACTATCGAGAAATTCACTCACAAGTAGGCACTTAGGTACTCTTTCACTGATCGATTATGACTCGTTCTATCGCTATCGCTGTCATTCTGGCCCCACTGACGCAACGGTTTCGCTTCGTCTGTGGATTTCTAAGTCGCACTTGTCAAACAGCAGCGTATTGTGTCTTACAGTAATTGTGTTGTACAGTAATTAAAGAAATGTACCTGCGCCGAAAAACACACACATTTGTTAAGGAATGCTGTACGTGGCTACTATAAACATTACCGACATCATGGTTCCGGCTTGCCGACAAGCGACACAAATACGAAGTAACCTTACGCCTCTGCCAAATTATAAATTTCGGTGCCTACAATTTAAAATTTTGCAAATAAATTAATGTAATTCAACACGGATGTTTGTCATTTTTACTCCCTTTCTTTTAACTCGTAACGTCTGCTTGTCTGCTTGTCTGCCGAAAAAACTTTGGATAGATTTTTAACCCTTTACCGTGATCCAATCGAGCTGCAACTTTGCAGGCAGATTCGTGGCGACGATAAAAATGATCTAAAAAAATGTAATAATTATGGTATGATTTTGGATTTTTCGACATTTTAACGATTTATATATTGTTTAATTTTCCATCCCGACGCGTGGAGTAGGCGCGAAACCTATTTCAATGAGAAAAGGAGTATAATAAAAAGTTGTTTTTTATGGGTTAGTTTTCTTAAATATTCGCATGTCTGAAACTTACTTTCTGTTGTGTTATGATAACTAGTTGTGCCCGCGGCTTCGCCTGCGTGGAATTCAGTTGGTGACTATAAGAGTATCAGTGAAAAACCTGTATACAAATTTTATTTTGTTTTTGCTAAAACACGTTCGTTCAATCTAAACTACTCGTCCAAACAATGTTGTGCAAAAGGCAATTATAATCTATATATAGATTTTAATCCATACAGATATTTGTCGTTCAGACGTTTTTACATAAGCTTGAAACTTTTCTATAGAAAGCATTCATATATCTCTTACTTTTGAGGCAACGTTTGTAAAAAACGTATTCGCTCGACAGTTTTTTCGATGACTTACGTTGCAAAATTGGTCTCCACGAAAAGCCCTTTTATTTTAACGGAATAATATACAACCTATGTCTACCCTGAAGGTATATTCTAAATATTGGTGAGATCGGATGAGTAGTTTAGGAGATTACCTTCTACACCCAAACTTCCAAACTTTACCTATTTATATTATTATTGTAGATTTTATAATCGAGGCAATTTATATTTGATTGATTATTAAAATAATCGGCTTACAGGCCGTTAATGATAATAGAATGCATTAGATTAATCTATGAAAAATAAAAAAACCGCAACCTAAAAAACAAAAATATTTGCAATCAATGTGTAATCCTACCATAAAATTTTATGGTTCATTTTTAACGCTTCCATTTGATAGTAAATGTTGCTTTTTTATTGCTAGACCGGAGATTTATTGTATTGTGACCCATTATTTCACCAAACGAAGATTAAAAAAAATGTATCATCAAATTTACTGGGGTTTTTGATTTCCATGTATGGATTTTTTAAAAATATTATCCATAATTTTTATTCATACTATGACATTTAAACCGGATACATCATCACCTTTATCAACTAAATGTATGTACAAGGATGATTATAATAAATTATTCAAAGTATGCAAAATATTACCAATTGACCAAAAAGTAAAATATAATATAATACTAGAAGAAATGATTAATAATATTAATATACACACTGACACGCACCATAACTATGCAACCAGATCGACAGGGCGAACAATGAGAATACCAATCACTAACAACGTGTATGGCGAAAGAAAAAGAGATTATATTGTGCCAAGAATCTTTAATAAATTAGATAAAAAGTTATTTGAGATGATGCAAGACAAAAAAACTCCATTGGCTTCAAAAAAGTACAAGGTAAAAGAATATATATTAAAGCTATGTACCTAATCTTACATTAATTTATAATTTCATATCATGTATTACTTGTAAAAAAAAACATGCAACACTCGATAATGACCTACAATCTTCATTATAAAATAAAAATTATTGTCAAATATTGAAGGCAACCATGCCGTAAAACTGCTGTGCAGTTTGGCATATGTATAATGTAATAACTATCAAAAAAAAATATTAAACATATTTTTAAAAAACTCTTTTGTGGATACAAAGATGGATGAAGACCTCTCATTTAGAGTTTTTCTCCGTCGCTGTCATGTATTCGCAGGCTATTTGTATTTATGATTTAATTTATACATTATTTCATTAGTGCTGTGTGCACTGCATGTTTTAAACAGTTCTCGTTTTTTTTCTTTTTTATTTAGCTAAGCTCAAATGCCTGTGTTTGGGCTTAAAAGAAAGAAAGAAAAAAAAATAATGCAGTCATCGAGGATAACTAATGTCAGCTAATGGCTGGTGTCAAGCGTGTGAATGTTTTAACATTGATATATTTTGAATTATATCTTCGAAACTTTTCAATAAATACTTTTTTTTTACATAAAAATAACTACCCTTAATGATTTACAGTCTCAAATTTTATGTAATTTATGTGATTATTTTAAATATTTATTCAAAGCTTTCATTCAATATGCATAGCGGCACACTACCGCCATCTATGAAAATAAATAAAAACATATAATTGACCTAACACATTTCTAAATAAAAATGTGTATGTAGATATATGGTACCTGCACGTATATTTTCTATACTTATATTAACTAATTAATAAATATATAGGTATAAGCTTTTTTAAATTTTGATTTTAATTTTTGCTGCAGCTCAATTGATATTTTTAATTGAGACATGTCAAATTTCACACGTCATATGCGACTACTGTAAGGCTCGCTCGATTTTTTTAAAATTATTTTTGACTCATCTCCCTTACAATGTTGGACTATGATGAAAGTAACTAATATCGAATATTAAAAATTCATTCACGTAATATCATATACTTCATAAATTTGAACCAGAATTTTCCGCGAGGTTTTAACCATTTCATTTGAATTTAATTAAAACGAATAAATTTTCAATATTCGATATAACTTACTTTCATGACAGTTCAACGTTTTACAGGAACATCATAGAAATATTGAAAAAAAAATACAATCTTTGAAGTCGCAAGCTATCCTAGAATTCAGAAAAATTATCGCCGCAAGAAATAGAACCTATTTCTAAATCCATATCACCGATACTTACATCACGAAATATCCTCCGATAAAGACTTTGCTACATTAAAAAATTGACTTATGGATATGGATAGTTTTTAAAAATAATTAACAAAAATTATCTTTCTCCTCTCACGCAAGGTCGCTGTCAGTGCATTATCGTTACCAACTCGTTTGACCTGACTCAGCAATATTACCATATCCAAAAGCATTGCTTGAACCACACACCTAAATTG
The DNA here is from genome assembly GCA_016648135.1 of Agrypnia vestita. Classification (NCBI taxonomy): domain Eukaryota; kingdom Metazoa; phylum Arthropoda; class Insecta; order Trichoptera; family Phryganeidae; genus Agrypnia; species Agrypnia vestita. The sequence continues at coordinate 47,789 of JADDOH010005317.1, read as the reverse complement.
TTTTTTCGACTAGGCACTTTTGCAAAACGGAATTTGATCAAGTATGCACAACACCAAAATTGTGTTGCATCAGCACAATTTATCTCCCTACACATTTTTAATTTTTTTTCAAGCCTGATTTTCTTTTTTATATGTTTCACTACAATTGAGATTTGTGACCTATTATTGTTTTTTTTACTCCCTTTAACTCGTGGCGTCTGCTTGTCTTCTTGTCTGACGAAAAAACTTTGGATCCATTTTAAACCCCTTTCCCGTGAAACCAATCAAATTTGCAAGCAGACTCGTGGCAACGTTTAAAAAGATCTATCAAATTTTCGTTAAAAAAAAAAAAAATTTTTGGATTTTTCAAATTTTGATTTTTTGAATTGAATTGATTTCAAAATTCAACTTATTAAGTTGTATGAAAATATTTCAACGCGTCTGGTAGACGCAAAACTTGATTATAGTATAATTTTGGATTTTTGGAAAAATTTTATTACTCCCTTTCATAGCGTCGCCCGACCGAAGCCCAACGCATAGGTTAAGCGAAAAAAAAATGTTTCAACTAGCAAATGAGAAAGGGAGTATAATAAAAACTTGGTTTTTATGGGTTACTTTTTTTACTTTTAAGATCTTCCGACGAATTTTTTTTATTCGATATAATGTTTTGCTCTATGTGGTGGACTATGAATATTTGTTTAATCTCAAATATACAATGGTTTAAAATATAATTATGATGGACAGTGCGTACCAATAATAGAGATTCATGATACAAACACAACCCTATGCTGAAATATAATTGGATAATGATATAATTAATGAAAAATAAAGAAAAATACTAAATAAAAGAAAGAATGCAAAGTAAAAATATTGAATATTGTCAAGAGATCGAGACTGTGAAAGTAAATGAAACAATAAAAACTATTAAAACTTTTATTTAACAAACAAAGTCACTGGACACGAATTTAATCGGAGTACCGTTTTAAATCGTCACTAGAATATTTCACACAGGTTTGCACTAATTCACGTCAATTACAGGTCGGTACCCACTGTATCGCTTTACTCTTGTCTTTACTTGTTTTTGGTTTCGCTGATTTCGCTTTCTATGGCGTTAGCTCGCTGTTAAAGAATAACTCCGGCCGCGCGTGCGCCTGCCATTGCTTTTATACGTAATTTTTGTTTCACCAACATTCGATCGGCTTCTCCATATTTCTAGTGATTATGGTTTCTTCGAGAATAGCCCATATGGTTCTAGATTCATATTGACTGTTTGAGAGACTGTTAATTACCATGGAATTGTCGAACGTTGCATTATGTAGAGTAATCACTTAAGCCGGCTCATACAGGTAATAAGCTCTGAGACATCATATAAGAGACTTCCATTCACTTTTCTCATATATAATTAGCTTCGTTTCATTGAGATTTAAATCATTTATCCTTTATTAATTAATTATCATCGTTTTAAGACTCTCGTGAAATATGAATCTCTTCCTCTTCCTTGCACTGTCCCAACTCATTGCCTGGGTAGGCAGTTAGAGTCGGTTCTTCACGTTTTCAGGCTATATCTTCTTCGGTTCTGGGTATCGCTTTCTTCTAGGCCGTTTCTCTGTAGTATTTTAGAGCATTGAGTCATCCAGGAGATTTTTGGTCTTCCTCTGGATGACTGTCGATGGAGCTTCATAGACATTGTCTACTTCACCGTATACCAGTCAAAAAATGCAAAAAGCAGGTTAGTATATCAAAATCAATAAATTTATATTAAGCACGCTGTGTTGCATTATTTTTGTTAAACAACATGGCACAAATTAAAGAAGAAAAAAAATGCCAACCTGGCGGCGAGTGGCATAGGGTCACCAATCACTGAAGGGCCACAAAAGAAAAAGGACAAAACACAATCTCAGTTGTCTCCATAATCACTTTTGGCTTTTCGACTCTTGGGCGTTTATTAGTCCATAAAACACCGAACCAAGTCCCCAACGGCCTAAACAAATACGATTTTTTAATTAAATGAAATGTTTAAAGTTCAAATATTACATAATCCCGAAGGGATATACGATTATGTACTAGGTCTGTATGTGTTTTGGCTTAATTGGAAGACAAATAATGTCATTTGGACCGAAACAAAATTAAATTCTCGTGTTTGCGCGCTGCAGATTAAAACGAACGCTTTTAAATTTATTATAAACCCCGTTCGCAATGTGTTTTATTTCCCTTCCAGGAAGGGATGAACGACCGGGATAAATGATGTTTTCATTAAACGCTGCTTATTGAATTTATATTATTAGCGAGCCCGGCTGGCGATGCGGTGTGACGTCACTCAATGTACAAAACCGTCGCTTAAAATAATTGCCATCGTTAATATTATGTACCGAACAACAAACACGTACGAACGGCTCGCTGAGTGATGGCTCTAAATTTTTTTTTATTGAAAATAATAGATATGACAGCTCCTAGGATCTATATATTTTACAATTTTCATTTCTATATATTAATAAATATAAGAATAATAAAATAAAAATATGTACTAAAAAGAGAAACAATAAACTTTTATGTTTATTACCTACGTATTTTTAGAATCTGTAATATTGTAGCATGATTGATGTAATGTTCTAGATGATTTTTTTGTAATTTGTTGTCTCTATCTATATATCTCTATTTTTTATTTCGGCGGCCCTCGTAGCCCAGTAGGCATGACACTAATTTCCCACGCTGAGAATTCCGGGTTCGATTCCCAATGAGATCACAATGTGTGATTTACTCAAACTTGTGTTGCGTTTCTGTAATTGGGCCTCTTGGCCTGTTGAAATGTAAAAAAAAATGATTTTGTTATTAATTTTAGTATTTCGATATTTATTAAGTTATTGATGTCAAGTTATTTCGAAAACAACCAATTACAAAACTCATCACCACTTCAAAAAAACTTTTAAGTTGAGAATGTCATATTTTTTAGTTGAAAATGTGGATTTTATCGGTCACGGCACTTTAATGTGATATCTACGCGAGAAAGAGACAAAGTTATAAGTTATTGACCGCTTCACGCTAGAGAGTAATGCAACAACAAACTTTCACGCAATGTGTTGTTTAAAATAAATGTAAATTTAACAAATAATAATAAATAAGTGTTAAATCGTTTTTAAAACTTTCTTAAATTTCTTGATAGTCATCCATTACATAAATAAAATAAAAATCCTAAAAATAATTAGACACTAAATAAATATATTAGGTACGATTACATTTTAATAATAGAAAAAATTATACATACAAAATATTCGTCCGCGGCCGACTATACAGTGCCGTGAATGAAAAGTCGACCTGCACTACCTATCAACAGATCGTTTTGTGTCACTTTTCTTTTTTGTTTTAGAATGGAAAGTGATAAATTTGATACAGTTTTATTTAAATTGAGAATAGGAATAACCGCTTTTGAAAAGTGATCGTTTTGTTATAAGATATATGAAAATAATAATGATATAATTTGTCATAATATTCAAAAGTTTCACTTTTAATACCTTCAGTACTATTCGAATTACGAGAGCAAAACACTTTAAAACCCATTATATCAGAATGCACAAGTGATATTCATGCACTTGTACTGTGATAGGTCTCAGATTATACAACACCTTTGTACACACCCTTTAGTTTAATAAAAAAGCATATTTAAATATTATATTAACCATTTTAATACCAACGGATCATTAAAAATTAAAATTGTTACAAAATTCACCAGATTTTGAAATAAAATTCGATATCAGTAATAAATATTGATGACTATAATATGTAATAATCAAAAAATAGAGTAGCTTGTTGGTCTTGTGGTTAAAACACTCGCCTCGTGATCTAATGGTCGTGGGTTCGAATCTCAGCCCAGACTAGGAAGTTAGTCCTATTTTCATAGCACAAGCGTTTAGCTTAGTTTGAAAATAGTAAGAATATTGATGTGACACGTATTCCGTGTTCGCATCTCTATTTATTTAAAAAAATATATATATATATAAATCAATCTATAGTGACGTGGTTCACGCTGACGAAACACAATATAATATTTTTGCTTAATGCGCATACTTGACCTAATTCCACGTCGCAAATTATGTCTAGTTACAAAACAATTACGTCATGTATTCACGTAAGTCGGTCATGTATGAAGGTCAACGCAGACTGCCACTGGAAATGAAGTCCGGTCTTCGCCATCCGATCAGGCAGACTCCGCTGCGCGCGTTCGCAGACATTCTATTTGTACATCTTCACTTGCTCTCGGAGCTTCTCTTCGGCGAGAAATAAGCATCCACACAAAAACATGTACATAAAGGCATATATTATTTTACGAATACACAACACCATTAAATCAGCATTATTGACTTATGTACACGACAATGTCACCAATGTCAATCACATCGTTGACAGGTGTGCACTCGCACGCAAGCATGTGAAACTTGCGGAATCGCGATGTGAATGATACAATGATTCTTCCACAGGCAGCTCTTCCCCAAAATAAAAAATGTATTCTGATAGTGGCGTAATCATACCACAGTATGTAGTCAGCGTGTAATATATTATATCAATCAGCGCGAATCACGAATTTTTTAATGTATATTATAGATATCTCACAGAGACGAAACTGTATTTTATTATGGGAAAGTAGGTATAGAAGTCATTTGGGTGTACATAGGACTTATGACCTATCTTTTATGGTTGGCTTAAGTGATCACTTTACACAATTGTAACATTCGCCATTTCCACCCATGATAGAATATTCCATGCTTATTCATTTTTTGGAAGTTGTATATATGTTCAAATTGCGTGGAAAGCTTTCACATATGAGTTGTAAGCGCCTTTCCATGCGGCCTGTACAAAGCCATTTTCATTCCCCTAAATCCCCACAGATGTCGCTAATGAGAAAATCTACATTGATTTTTTACGGAATTTTGAGAGCAATATACTTTATTGTGTAATGAAATTCATCCGAAACTTGCATTATACTAGGATAAGCCAGGAAATATTATTTCCAATTTTTGTTAAATTCCTTTTTACCAGTATTTACAATTCAGAATATTTTGAGTTTTGTTCAAATCTTTCAGAACAGTGCTGGATTTATGTCACAGAGACATTATTAATCAATTAATGTATATTATAGATATATCTATAATATACATAATATATATCTATATATACATTAATTGATTAATAATGTCTCTGTGACATAAATCCAGCACTGTTCTGAAATATTTTAACAAAACTCAAAATATTCTGCACGAATTTTTTATTATATTTTATTATATTTTTATTATATACTAGGCATTTTCGACTGACGACTATAACTAGAAGCCTTGATATGCAGTACTTATAGAATAACTCAGTAAATTTAATTATTTTAACAACTTTTTAAAACACAAACGGTGTTGTTTGCCCAGCGGAACCTCCGAGTGTTTTGAAAACTTTAATTCGAGATAATAATTTAAGCAAAGTGGGTAAATGTCAGCGCACATCAGTAGGCCCAGATAAACTACAAAATACTTTCAACGCCCTTCAAAAGTTGGTAAACGCGAGCTATTTATTTTTTCATTCGGCAGGCATTTGAAATATTAATTAATTAATGTCTACGAAAGATGCAGGCAAGGCTTCACATAAAGATTTTTAGTCATAAATATATGAAGGGTCCACTGCAATAAAGATGAATGTCCCTTTTACTTTGTTTTGAGATAATTGTTTTTTAATTTTATAAACGCTGAGAGAAAACTCAGATTTAAAGATTTAAAAACGTATATATCCTGTGTCTGTAAGCGATATTTGCTGGGTTTGTAAACGAGATTACCAATTGCCTTTATTAAGTGACCGAATGATGTCTTTATTTGGACTTTTATCATTATTGCAGTGGACCCTTCATATGTACATCACATGTGGAATGCTGTAATAGTATTTATGCTGGTGTGCCGAAATTTCAACTGGGTAAATAACTATCTGGTCTAAATGCGACAGAAAATATAATAAGGGCGTATTGTCATTAGATTGCGGTAACACGACAATCATGTAACATGTAAAATATCTAGTTTCTTTTCTTTTCTAAAATATCAAGTTTCTTTTCTATATAATTTTCTATATAAGAAAACTTAGCGATTAATAGTAACAAAAATGTAATCAATATTCAAACTCCATATATTATGTCCTCTCTTCTGCACCTAATGACCACGCCCACATACCCACCGGACTCTAATCTCCACCCCAGTCCTCACGCCGTCCTTTAGTCTTAAGTTAAGTATTAGTAACATTACTGAAGACTAGCAGGAAAGCAATCGGCTTCGCCAATTGCTTCCTGCTAGGCCCTGTGGGCGGCTATTGTGGCCGCTGCGCGGCCAATTGTGTTTACTGTGCAGCAAACACAATTGTTTACGTAAGCCTACGTCAGCCGCTTCGCGGCCAATTGTATCTAGCAAATTTCCATTTTTGCTATTGTGGCCGCTTCGCGGCCAATTGTTTTTGCTAGGCCCTGCGGTCGGCTACTGTGACCGCATCACGGCCAGCGATGTTTATTGTGTTTGCTGTGCAGCTAATAATTGTGTTTTCTGTGCAGCAAACACAATTATTTACCTATGCCTACATCAGCCGCTTCGCGGCCAATTGTGTCTGGCAAATTTCTACTTTTTACAAAGTATTTATTCAGTATTTCTATAAAAATGTAATTAAAATTTCGAGAAACAAAATATTCTCGATCGTAAAAAAAAATCGATTGCACTATGGCAAAATTATTGTATACAAATAGAAATCATCGTACGGAGACGGAAACAAACGACATTGGTAGCGTAATTATAATATATATTATTATTATTATTATTAGTATACAGATATAGATTATAAAAAATTACTCTTTGATTAATTTGGTTTGTTACATAAAAATAAATTAAATATAAAATTATAAAACATGAATGTTCAAAACAAAAAATGTAATTAAAATTTCAACAAACAAAATATTCTCGACCGTAAAAAAGCTGGATGGATTCGAAACCGGAATCTTCCGATCCGTAGTCAGACGCGACATCCGTTGGACTAAAGCACCCGATGCGCAACGCGGCGAAATTATTTATACAAATAGATTTTTTGACTGAGATTGATTCTGGCGTATAATTAATGGCGTATAGTATCTATATTATAATATAGAAACACATTGAATAGTAAGCGACTTAGTTCACACCAGGACTTGGTAAAAAAAGGTTGACACATTGATTTTCTAGCTCAATAACCTCAAAACACGACATTAAGATGCGTTTCGCTTTTAACCTCAAAATAAATACACGTGCGTTTTAGATATATGTTTTCTAATTTAAATTTATTTAAATATATAGTAATCTCAAAAGTTGCATGGGTTTTTAACTTCAAAAGCATTCAAGACATTATATTATGACGCGGTTGCAGCATTCGCATGTATATTTGCGTATTGTATAAGTGGATTTTTAACCTCAAAACACGACATTAAGATGTGTTTCGCATTCATTTCCATGTAATGTTAATATATAGATGTATATTGTAATTCAAAAATATGAATATATGTATTTAAAAAAATACTCGCGTCAGGGCATTCCAAATTCCAATCGGATATGTCAAATGCCTATAGATAAGATAATATAATCAAATGTCAAATTCAATGGAAATGTCTTACCAGATGTAAAAATAAAATTGATTGAATAAAATATGTATATCGATATTTCTAATCAATAAGTGTTATTTTTTAAGTAAATCGAATATTAAATAACGCATATAATATTTCTATATATTAAATTATATCTAAATGAATTTTAAAATGAACTGTAAGCTTCGTTTCTTTAAAAATATCATACGATTTTTTTTATGCTGGCAATGGAAACACATGCACTATAAGCGGCATTTGTGGGGCAATTAACATATAGATGATGCGTTCTAATCGTTATAAACAAATAATGAAAGTAAACAAATTTATAATTTTTTAAAATGGCCTTTCACAAAGTAAAACAAGAAGATTTTGAAGAATTTTAAGATTGAATAGATTGAAATACAAATAATTATTTGGTTAGGTACGGACAAAATGAGCTGAAGTTACCGGTGTAAGGGTGGTTATAACGGGAATATTGGGAGAATAGAAGAAGAATAAATTTAATTTAAGTAATATGGTTAAGACAATAAATACCCGAGTTCAAATTTTATCCACACGTTTCTACTAAATTCTACATTTTAGGTTCTAAATTAAAGCCAAAATTTTGCCTACAATGATGAACCAATTAACATTTGACAAATGTCGTGAAATTCCTCACAGATTATTTTTTGTGTCCTTACAATAAAACAACCTTGCAATTCTGAATATAAGGGGATAGGGGTAAGGCTTTGAATAAAAAGAACAAAGTCGACAAGTTGTCTCCCTCCACGGAAAAGAGACTCGGCGAAAGGGAGAAGGGAAATAAAAAGCGTGAGACGGAATCAAAAGTGTCGAAACATTTTTGATGTTCATCAAATACGATATTTTTGTCGCATCAGCGCTGAAATGGAGCGTCGACGAGGCGTTGATTGACCGTTATCGACGTCAGATATGACGACCGTGTACATTTCCAATCGCGCGGAACGATCATTTCATTGAATCGGCTGTAATGTTTGCAAATCCGCGACAACAAAATATTGAAATGGGATTAAGCCCGCTTCACAGCGGCCCCGCCGAAATGAATTATACGTATTGCCAAATCCCATATAAAAGACCATTGTCATACACAAAGGCTATCAGATTCGGACGTTGGCCATAAATATAGATTATTTATGGGGTTATTATTTTGGATTTGCGGTCCCCCCTGGATGCGACTCTGCCACGGGGTGGAGGCTCGGCTCGGGGTGCGAGCAGTGGCGGTCACAAAATATTATATTTATTTTTCATTTCTCTTATTTTATTTATTTATGGTTTTTGTGTTTAATTTGTAGAACTCCATATTTATTTTTAACGAAATTTAAAATAAATTAAATTTTAATAAATATTATTATTAAGTTCTACGAGTTAAGTATTTTTATGTGTTACAGCTGTTTCGGCTTGTAAGGCCATTATCAAACGACTTATTTATAAAAATTTTAGTTACCCCTTCCCCTTAAGAGTAATTAGATATTTGTGGTTAAGCCCTGTAGTAACAGCTGTAACACATAAAAATACTTAACCCGTAGAACTTAATAATAATATTTATTAAAATTTCGCTAAAAAAAAAATCTCATTTTATTTTTAGACATTAACCCTGATAGATCAGCACACTACAACAACAGTGGGAGATTTTCGGTCGATTGCTGCGGCGTTGTTGAAAAACAATTGCCACCTCGGTTTTGCTTTTGTACATTCTTTTGTTTTTTTTTTCAAATAAAAAAATATATATTTTCAATATTGAAATTGCTGTGTTTGCTACCAGAAAGTCAATATTGCTGCTTTTGCTATTTACGTAGGCTTCTAACGTAACGTTAGAAGCCTCAACAACCGGCGAGCTTGCATGCGAAGATGTATGAATGTGGATGAGGCGAGAGTTGTATGTCAGGATAGAAGAGTGTGGCACTCTATCCTCTCTGCCTACCCCCACGGAGAAACGGCGTGATGGTAAATAAGTCAGCTATTTACGTTGATAATTGTATTTTGCTTTCTTTGATATGACGTTTCATCCTAAAATGTCAGTATGGAGCGGCCATTTTATCATGTGGCACATCCTAGGAGGTTGATTGTTTGAATTGAACATTTCTGCCTTCGCTTTTAATAGTTAATTGGAAACATGATTTCGGAAGGGATAGAGATTTCCTTAAAATATGATGATGTTAAGGTTAAACACCGTACTGATTTCAGTATGATTGCAAGCCAATACTTAACTTTAACATCAAAACATCAGCCCTGATGATGGACCCTGCAATCGGTTCCGAAACGTCGACCAGAGAGATCACATATACCCGGAAAAATATTCCAGAAAACTATACACAGAAGATTCTGAACGGCCATGAAAACCTGAAAACAGTTTTACCGGAAAATTGCTCGTCACCATATTCCTTTCAAATTTTATATCACAAATTGGGTTTCAAATTTTTTTTGGGTTTGAAAATTAATATTATTATTATAATTATACAAAAATACTATTGATTTCTATCGTAATAATACGTAATAATTATTATTGTTTACGAATTTCAGAAAAACAAATTATGGTATCTAGCACGTATTTTTTATTTTGGACGATTAGTCTTGCAATAAAATTATATAATTATATTATTAATAAAAATATTTGTTGATTAAAGAACCATAGGATTCAAATCCTAATCAAATCAAAAAATAAACAAGGATTTTTTAAATAAATAAATAAATAAAAATTAAAAAATTTTAAAAAATATATTCTTAGTTGAGGACAATTGTTTATAAATAATAATTGGAAATATACGTATATGTTTTTCAATAAACGTTTCTTAATTTATATTATATTTGTTTATGTAAAAACAGAACTGAAACACACTGTCGCGCGATTCTCGAGCAAATTTCCTGGCGAGAAACTTTCCTGGTGAGTAATTATGAGCGAGAAATTGTTGGCAAGCAATTTTTCACACACCGATTTTCATAGCTAATAGAAATTTTATAAAAGTTTGACAATGCAACATTTTTCATAATTCTGTCCATTTTTTAAACTTGGTCGGCTTTTAAACACATCACCGAAATCAAAGTATACTTGGGATTATTTTCTGCCCCTCCACACATTTACAGCGCCAGCCGCCACTGGTGAGATGTGAGTGGACCAGGTATTTAGAGCACGTGACGCGGAAATGCGGCAGATCAACTGCGAAGGGAATTAAAATAAATAGTGCAATTTCCACCAGCGTGAAGTGAATTATTATAATTAAGATAAATTATAGAAGACTCTTACCGACGAAACTAATTTATATGGGAAACATGTATGTATGGATTTCTTTATATAGTATATTAGATTAATCATCACCATCAATGTTGTATATGATAACGCAAACCAATGGGAAAATACCGATTTTCAAGAATTTTATATCACTTATAATACATAATGGAGTTCTGGTACCGACACTAATGTATGGAAGTGAAGCCTGGAGCTGGAATGCAGTGGAGATGAGGTCCCTTAGATGTATGTGTGTTAAAACCATGTATGATAGAGTAAAGAATGAAGATATTAGGAATGAATGTAAAGCTGATCGTAGCATAATACAGAGAATAAAAAAAAAGGGGCGCTCAGGTGGTTTGGGCATGTTGAGCGAATGAATGAAGAAAGAATGGTAAGAAAGATATATGATGCAAGTGTTGACGGCGTCAGAAAGAGAGGGCAACCACGGAAGACGTGGCATGACCAGATTAACCAGATACTGGAAGATGGTCCTGTTAGAAGTCTGAACAACCATCGAGCTTGCATGCGAAGATGTATGAATGTAGACGAAGCGAAAGTTGTATGTCAGGACAGAAGAGTATGGCGCTCTATCCTCTCTGCCTACCCCCTCGGGGAAACGGCGTGATTGTTTACCTATCAGCTACGAGCTTTACGGTGTTAGTTATTATGTTTGTTTTATCTGTTTTATATTTTTGAATCAAATAATATAAGCTTAAAGCTCCGCAAGCAATTAATAAAAACTTATGTGTGGAGTATGGATGTGAGACATGGTGCATTGGCGACAGAGAAAAAAAACGATTAGAAGCCTTCGAGATGTGGACCTACAGAAGTGCCCTAGGAGAGACCACATTACAAATGAAGAGGTTCTTAGCAGGATCGATGAAACCAGACAAATGATGAATACCATCTTGAAAAGGCGTGCAAAATGGATGGGGCATATTTTGCGCCATGAAAATCTGCTCAAAACTATACTGGAGGGAATGGTAGAGGGAAAGATTGCCAGAGGGCGCCCTCGCCGTGAATATCTTGAGCAAGTGTGCCAAGACATGAATTGTGCCTCCTACACAGAGCTGAAGAGGATCGCCGGAGACCGAGCAGAATGGAGAAGGAGATGTGCTTTGCTGCAAACTAATCCCACGGATTGCAACCCTGGAAGGAAGGATCTGTTCTATGCTTTAAATTAGTTTTCCGATCATAAATTTCGTAAATTAGTATAAATCATAGAAGTTTCACATAGAAGAAGCAGGAGATATATGTATGGAATCTTTTGAGAAGGCCCAGGGGTTGTGACCTGTATGGGTTGGCTTAAGTGATCACTTCTCACAATACAGCATTCTACAACTCATCAATGATATTGTTATAGATTACTGTCAAGAATATGAGTGCTGCGGGTACTTGTAATCATATACACCAGAATTGTTAGGATTACATCAAAATGAAGTACAAGAATTTTCTTCAATTTCTTTTATGTGATAGTTGCCATTGCGTTATTTTCTCACAAAAGACAATCAAGAAAGACCGTCATATTGTTCTCGTTGGTCAGGCTTGGTCGATGCTTTCTGCAGTCTATGCTACTCATGATATTGAAAATCATTGAAGCAAGTATACGCAGTTTTAATAAAAAGTTTTCAATACACTTTACGTTACAATACACTTTACGTTACAATACACTTTACGTTACATATATGTATTATATGTGTATGTATCAAGCAATTAAATGTCTTTTGTCCAATAAATTCCGATTAATCGGTGATGAAATATATTATAGAAGTAGAGACGTTAATACATGGGAGGTATGTATAGAAATCTGTATAGGGAATCTAAATCTTTATACTTAGCTCTTTTAGAAACTATAGTAGAGATATTGTGTGTGTAGTACAAATATTAAATATATTTTATTTTTATTTAAAAAAAAACATTTTTATCCTCGCGTACGTACGAAATATTCAAATGTATTGTTATTTAATTTCTTAAACTGGTTAACAGATAATAATTTATCCCCAATATGTTCGCATGGAAGGCATCAGTAGCAAGGGGATGATCCGTTAATTTATACCTCCTCCGCTCCCCTACCCCGCAAGCCACCCTTCCCGCGGGTGCCATGAACGTGTCATAGTAAAAAACACTGTCGCTGATGGAATGAATTAATATACGTCTTCCGGAGTTTCTCATTTTCCAGTTTCCCTCGAACAGAGCATGCTACTAGTTCGGCTATGGAGCTCGTCGTGAGTCTGAGTTTCCCACCATGGGGGCTCACGCTGGAGGTATTAGACTAATCATCAAGCCTTAAGTCTTAAAGATTCGGATTAACACTTCTCTCCCAACAGATCCACTCAAATTCTCTGCCATGGGCTTGAGTCATAATCCCGATAACCCGAAATTTATTACATATATTGAGTTCATGATTATGTTTAGGGTGTTTTTTTAGCGTTCAAACATAATAATAAATTTCAAAAATTAATTGCGACAATTGTTCTGCGAAATTATTAAGAGCTTAAATTATTACCAGCTACGAAATCTATGCAAACTATGTCATCGAAAGAACTATAGATGTCACTAGCCTAGTGTTTTTTTTAAATACTTGAAAGGTTTTAGGTTTGGAACATATATACAACTTGCAAAAATTTATACGCTACACTAAAAAGTTTTCCGCGATATTAATGTGATATTAAATTATATTAATGTAATATTAAGTTATAAGTTATATTAAATTCATGAAAATCAGTATTTTCCCATTGGTTTGCTTTATCATATAGAACATTGATGGTAAATCGTATAAAAAATAAGCACTAATATTTTCTTCTTCTTCAAACACAGCAAAATTATTTTGTGATGACATTATAATTATAATTTATAGAAATTAACTTTGTTTACACCACTTTTTTTATTGAAAAAAATTCAACATGTTACATTTATTATCCTGATGAAGAAGCCTTTGAAACATGTTGAATTTTTTTCAATAAAAAAAGTGGTGTAAACAAAGTTTACTTCTATAAATTACACTAATATTTTCACTTATAAGTTGTTTAACATATTTACAAATTACTTCATCTAATATATCCAAATATAAAATTGAAGCCGATATTTTCGATGTAATGATAGAAATATTGATTTTCGACAGATGTCTTTTCTTGACTTGACATTCTTGACATTTCTCATAGAAACATAACACGGACATAAATAATTAAGTCTTGTCTATTTTGTCTTGGGAGATTATAACGATGTCACGTTACTTATTTGATGTTGTTAAAATAAGAAAAAGATTCTTACTTAAAAATTTATATTAATAAGAAGAAAGCCACTATTTATTGAATTATTAACATGTTTCGGGGCAAATAGTCATTTCATCAAGATACAACGTATACTAAAAATTTAAATTAGAAGCACTGATATAAACAAATATGATTGATTTTATTAAAAGTGTTTTCTTTTTATTAATATATATTATGTAACCACAATCTTGCAATTATTAAAGACGTTAATTTTATTTTTACAAAAATATTTTAAACTGTATTATTACAATTTACAATCGAATACTGTGCACGTCTAACGTAATCCAAAATTTGAGTGCACAAAAACATAAATTCTCCAGTAATTCTCAGGTTAACAACATTTTTATAATATCCTAAGAATTAATAAACCGGACTAACTTATTTATAAACTCTTTAAATATCATAACAGATTGCTCCATTTACTACGCAAGTTGTAATTTGGAATGAGTGATAATAATAATAATGGATAATTTCTGTAGCGCCATTTTCGTAAAAAAATCACCTCAAGGGCGCTTTCCACTAACATTGTTTAGTGCTATACTATAGCTAGACCGTATTCAAAAGAATGTGCGCAAAAATAAGTGTTGTTACGATGCAAAAAATGAGCACAAAATAAGTTTTTCTAGAAATTAAGTAACCTTTCTTAAACGAAAAAATATATATTTATTTGGAATATCATATTGAGACTTGTAATACGGGCTTGCCCGGCAACTTTCCCTCGCTTTCTTCTTATCGGACAAAGCTATGGAATAGTCTTTTGATTGTGGTCGACCTATGATATTTAATTTAATGGAAAGCATTTTGGTGCAAAAAGGTGCGTTTTTAGCCTTGTTTTAAACACTGTTTCTTATACACTATTCCGTATTATGGAGGGAAGAGTGTTCCACGTCTTTGGGTCTGCCACCGCAAATCCTCGTTCACTTAACTTAGTCTTCTGGTAGTGGATGGTCGGTTCTACAACCCTTCCCGCAGCTGAAGTAGTGGCTGACCTCAGAGCTTGGCGTCTACTATTTAAGTCGTCTGGATGCAGAGCTCTTGAAGATACAAAGGCGCCATATTATGTGTCGCCTTGTACATAACCAACACAACTTAAACTCGACTCTTTGAGGAAAACGAAGCCAATTTAGTTCACGCAAAAGGGTTGTTATATGCGAGAATTTTGATGGTTCATATACTATTCTTGCTGCTGCATTAAGAATGGACTGTAGTCTATCCAGCTGGAATTTTGGAAGTCCAGCACAAAAGCTATTACAGTAGTCCACACGTGATACCACAAATGCATTTATGAGTAAACGGGCGGGTTCGGGGGGAAGGTATCTCCGAATACTTTTAATCTGTCTCAGTTGATAAAAGCATGCACTGACAGTTTTGGATGCAGTATGTGGAGGCGATCCTCTGCTTGATGTTATATAATAGCGGTCAAGATATGGCTGCTATGAAAGCGTGAAGTAATAAGAATTCGCAGGTCTAATGAATCAATATATATATATAAAGAAACCCGTGTTTCCCTATCCGCCAAGTTTTCTCCACAACCATCCACAACCACCCATCGATGGTTACGGTGGTGGATAGCCCTTGGTGTCACATCAAAAATATGCGAGTTTGATGGGGGTGGCTGTGCGTGGGTGGGAGTGGGTGACGAAAATGTGCTTTTTAGCACATTGTTTTGTTATGGGAAGGCCGCAAATGCTTCAGATTGTTTCAAAATAGGCGCGCCGATTGTGTCGGTGAGTCTAGGAGGTTCCTGTACATTCAATAAATTTCTTGAAAGTTCTGGAAGGTTCGCGAAAGTTCTATGACGAAAATCTACGAGTGCGAAGCCGCGCGGACACAGCTAGTTGTCTAATAAAACCTCCAAGGTATGCCTGACACACAACATGAAACAACAACACTTTGAACAAAAATCTTAAATTTAGAGAGTTTCTTCGCTACATTTTTTAAAGATTTATTTCCAGCAACATGGCACGATAAAAAACAGTTAATAAAGTTAAATGAATATCTGGAAAAGTGAAAAATGGTTCCTGCTCGCAATGAAGACTAAGTGCTCCTCAAGTGGGCACGATCTCGAACACTTTGAGAAACAAAATTAAATTTTTGACGAGATTAAGAGAGGAGAGGTGTGTTTCTGATCGTCCTCGGAGCGGGGCTGGTCGGGGATCTTCAAAAATGATTTCAGAGTTTTTCAGGATAATTGGATGGCTGAATATTTCAAATTTGATTTCAAATTTATCGACCGCCCGCCCCTGCCGCCGGTCGGCTTATCGAAATTTTCACTATTTCCAAGCGCGCGTACAATTCTCCTCAGAAAATTATTATCTATGTGAAAATATTTTTTTAATGGCGGTTCGGAAAAAAGTAAAGCTGATTGGTAAATGAGAATGAGAAAAATTACTAATTTTAAATAGCATACTTCATTGGTTCAGTGAAGTAAAAAAATAACCCATAAAAACCAATTTTTTACTATACTCCCTTTCTCATTTACTAGATGAAATAGGTTTCGCGCTTACTCCACGCGTCGGGCTCGCTTCGGGCGACGCTACGAAAGGGAGAAAAAAAAACCGATAAAATTTCGAAAAATCCAAAATGAATATTATACTAATTTTAAAAAATTAAACGAAAATTTGTTAAATCAATTTTACCGTCGCCTCGAGTCTGCTTGCAAAATTTCAGCTCGATTGGATCACAGTAAAAGGATTAAAAATCGATCCAATGTTTTTTCGGCAGACAAGCGACAAGCAGTCAAGCCGACAAGCAGATGATACGAGTTAAAAGAAAGGGAATAAAAAGCGGCCGCGAGAATGTGGTGGCTAATTAAATGAAAAACTAAAAATAATTTATTTTAAACAAAATTCTCTGGGCACGAACATACCTGAAGCATGATTCTTAAGTTTGCTATAATATTTCTCGAGAATATTCCACTTGTCTCATGTATGCACTGACATACATACGTCGTTTGTATCGCTCAGGTTTACACTAGAAATTTCCGCCTTCGCGCCATTAGTCTGAGTTATCGCCCGCTGTCCGTTTTGCTTTCTGTGGCTTCGCGTCTGTAGTTTCGCTTCCGTCAAAACAAAAACTAACTTACCACGCGTGCCCCGCGCACTTATATAAGCTCCTGGACTTCTGGAAGTTTCCGATTTCAAGTTTATTCTAAAATCATCTAGATTGTTCGGAAAACTTGGGTGCAGTTTTTTCGATTTTAGAATGTCGTGGCAGTACCATATGTTTTTACCAAATATGTCGGTCCTGATGTGAAATTCATGCATTGCAACCACAAACAGCCACTCTACTGCCGAATAACCTAAGTTGGCCGCAAAACGAAATGTTACATAATGAAACATAAACGATTTATTAATTAAAACAAACCTATCCAAATTCCACAAAACCAAAAAAGTTTTTTAAAAATGAATTTATCAACTTTGTTTTGTTTTGAAAATTTCAATACAAAACATAAAACAAGTAAATCAAAAACTATAGACCTATTTTATTCAAAAATATGAATTTCAGTGCTTCATCATCTCGTCCGCTATAGTAGTTTAAAAATTAGTTTTTGATTTACATATAAGGGAAAGAAAAAATAATAAAGATTATGTGAAAATTGTTAAGTAATATTTTTAATTTTATCGCTAGTACCTACTCTGTGTGGTATGGTACTTTATTTATTTATTTTGTTTTTCATTTATTTATTTTCTTACAGCCATATAATTAATAAATCTTGAAAAAAAAACAATTATTGATGTACAGAGCCTTGGGCCAATTACAAGAAAACACATAGGTATATATACAAGAATATTATATCAGGATCGATAAAAAAATAATTTTAAAAAATATGTCAAATAGTGAGTTTGTGGGAGTGTGTGTATTTTTGTGTTTTTATGTGTCCGTGTGTGTATGCGTTTTACGTATTCGTGTGTGTGTTCACATGTGTGGAAAGAAAAATGTCATCGTATAAGTATATTTATATTATAAGTAGGTACCTGCATAAATTATTTCAATAAAAATGAAACAAGACATAATATCATTAAAGGCAAAAAATGAAATATAAACTCCGAATTTAAAAATCAAGCGATTTTTCAGCGCCCCGTCTTTATTTCAAAGTTAAAATGGTCGCTGAATAAGTGAAAAGATTTAATAAAATCCGGAACGTTTACCTTTTAAGTTGGCAGTTAGACCATGACTTCAGAAAAAAACACTTAAGATAATTAACCTATAAATTATGATTCTCCGCCATCCGTTTGATGTATAGGCCGGCTGAGCGAGACGGGAGACGCTAATGGGAATTCTGATAGTCGGCACCTTAAGTGGGTCTAATTTTAAAATTCCGCTATTTCCCCGCCAGCGGCCCGGGTCGCCATTTCCGGGACCGTTTGTTAAACGTCGACAACAGGGGGCGGACTCCGATTTCCGGCCCGGTTTTATTTGGCGGAAATTGCGCGGCGCGGAGTGGCCCTGTCGGCCTGTTTCGGAAAAGTGAGATCTGTGATCAAATTAATATCGCTCTCTGGCGCCGTCATCTGTCCGTGGGGTTTCTCGTCAGCTAGGCTCGTAGAAATGGAATCGATAAAGCCATGTATTCACTAGGGGACAAATTGTCCCTCAACAGCACGCGCGGCATAGAGTCTACGTGACGTTGCAACGTCGTGCACTGTTCCGCGACGTCGCGCAAAACATAGCGCGGCATTTCTACGTGCCGTTGCAACGTTGCCATGCGCACGGTACCCGAGCGAGCTCACTGCAACATTACGCGGAGCATTAGAGCGTCAGTAGCACGTGATATGTTTACAACAGTAGCATGCGCTGTATCTGTCAAGATAACAATGTGGGGAAACGAAACTGTTCTTGAACTCATCGAGCTGTACCGATCAAAGATCGCATAGAATATCCGTCCTTCTTTCTCTTTGCAGTAAATAATTTCGCATCCACCACCTTTTTCTCCTCTTACGTTTCGATAAACTCGTTAACATAAATGGATACGCAGCTGTCATCATAACCTCATAGGGCGACATTTCCACGACGTATGGAAAACAATTATTATTTGCAAAAAGGACCTTGTTTTTAATAATATTCAATTAACTACAGTAAAACCTCGTTAATTTGAAATTGCGACCCAAAAAAATATTTTGAATTGCGCGGAACCTCATTTTCGCTAAATGACGAAGTGTAAATAGATACCGCAGCTGTCATCATAACCTCATCGGGTGACATTTCCGCGACAAGATATGTGAGTCCCGATGTGTACACGTCAAATGACCGCGTCATTGTCCCCGAAACATGAACGTAGATGTTCATGCGACATGCCGCGCGGAATGCTGCGCTATTTGTCCCCTAGTGAATACATGGCTTAAATGAACGGCGCAAGGTCAAGTTGACAGACCTCCGGGCAAACACGTGAGCCGGAGACCTTCCCTCCTCCTATCCATGGATCACACATCTCGTTTATTTTGTTTTAATTTTGAAAATTTAAAAAAACACGTACTGGTTTGTACACCTTGAGTTGGAAGAAAGCTGGACAGAATTCGCATGCATATTCAACTGGAAATCTCATTATTGGCAGGTCTCTATTAAAGAATAAAAAATCTAAAATACACATTAAATATAGTACCCACGTACCGAAAGGAATTTTTCTTGTATAAAAAAGATAAAATGAAACAGTTATCGCATGACAATTAATACTTTTACCTTTTTTTTTAAATATTAACACATTTAAACTATTGTACTGTTCTCTTGTTTGAAGGCAGGTTGTCTTCATCATATGTCTGGAGTCTCAATTACAATGCCCATATATACACATAGAATGTATCCAATATAAGTTTCTACGATACTTCTTGTCTATTCTCGAAAGCGAGAAGTATGTTCAGAGATTCTCCAAAATAATTGATATTGCTTACTCGCTTTCTCACGATGTTTTATGGTTACGTTAGAAAGAACCGAAGTAGGGAAATATATTTTTTTTGTAAGTTTAGTAGATACTGATTTAAACCCATAATATAGTGTGGCGGATCCCACCACACGGGCGGCATCTGGCGTTCAGGGGGACCAACGGACCTACAGGCGGCGGGCGGCAAGACCACCACTCCCGTTCCGCCTGCTCGACCGCCAACACCGCTAGACCCGGGTAACGCGTCGCGACTTCTCGAATTGTTACACGATCGACGTTTAGACCCGCGCGTACAAATATATACTAACCTCAATCGAATCCGCGTTTACAGCAACCTCTTTAACTAACCATATATTAGCATCATCCAACTTACCTTTGTAACTATCTTGAATAAACTCCTTGTAAATTGTACATATGACACAAGAGTGCTT
This sequence comes from Agrypnia vestita, assembly GCA_016648135.1. Taxonomy (NCBI): domain Eukaryota; kingdom Metazoa; phylum Arthropoda; class Insecta; order Trichoptera; family Phryganeidae; genus Agrypnia; species Agrypnia vestita. The sequence continues at coordinate 27,367 of JADDOH010005317.1, read as the reverse complement.
CATTCCGTAGAACTTAGCTACCCGCAACGGCTCCCGCAGTCCTGAGCCAGAGGAGCTGCCAAAAGTAAGTACAAATCCGATATATACCCTAGACGCACTGTTTGCAGCCTCAGAGTGCGAACAAGATGGGGACCTTATAGGCTTTCCCCATAATAGCAAACCTACTTCTATAAAAAATATAAATACCAAATAAAAAATATATTCCAATGATTACGTAAGCATAGGAGGGGGAGTAAGAGCTTTGCTTACTTTTGCTGACAAGGGGGAGAGAGGGGGGGGGGGAAAAATGACTAAAATTCTGCTTACGTAATACTTGAATGACCCCATATACGAGTATTTCATTTCGATCCTCACATATGGAGAAGACTTCAACCATCATACTTTTAAAGGAGTCACTAAAAAGACTTGGAAAAAGATATATAAAAGAGAACATTTGCCTGACTGCCTGCTTTGAGAATGGCGGAACAAATTTCAATGAATTTCTCTCCAGCGTAACGAGAATATTCCCGGAAAAATTTTAAGCATACACAATTACGGCACGACATATCATACAGGGGCTGAACAGTGAGCAAATATATTGCGCAAGTCGGAAAAAATGCGACATATTAAATTCAATATGTCGGCTATACGATACGAATACGTCTCAAAACAATGTATGAGAGAATTTAAGGGTTTAATGGTTCTACAAAAAGCCCACGATGGCATATTTCTCAGATCAATGGATAACTAACAACTGAATAAAAATGATTTATCTCCCCCGGCAAATCGAGTTTGCCTTAAGGGGGGGGGGTAAGGTTAATTCGTACAAAAAAAGGCATGTTTTTGTGAATTTTTTGTGACGACACAGTTAAAATCTCTTTATTAAAACCAATAGTACATTAAAGTATGACATTTGAAGAATACTGTGTAAAATTTTCAAGACGAAATATTAAAAAATACGGCAATGGCAGCAATTATTCGGACGTGTCTCGGAAAAAAGTAGAATTGCGGTGTCCATCATAACTTGGTGCTAGGTCATCTGAAATCAAAAAAATCAAAGTTCATTCGTTAGATAATAGGTTTTACCAGGTAACGCTGGGAGGGTTTTTTGAAATTTCAATTTTTCAATTTTTTGTAACACTTTGAAGGGAAAAACGCGATTTTTTGCGAAAAATATCGACTAATTTGTTATTAAAAAATATAAATTTATTTAATTAACAAATTTGAAAAAAAGTCTCCAGCGTTACCTCGTAAATTATGTACAGAAATAGTGTTCAAAATTTCAAAAGGATCGGTGCAGTAGTTTTAAAGTTATTATGGACACCGACTTTGAAAACGTGAGATGTGGGGAAAACGCTTTAAAGTTTTGCACACTGTAAAATTCAAAATAAAACTTAACACTTATTTTATACTTACACATAATCGTCGATGCCATGTTCACATAGCAAAGAGCTTCAATCATCAGCATCTTTTTGTCCTTGTCTAAGCAAAACTCTTCTAATACAATAGCACGTCAGGTAGTCCTCAGGTGAGCGCGTCTCTTAGCTGCCCGAGCAGGTATAGAAAATCAGTCCGATATCGCTCAAATGTTCATAATTTCGTCAATTTTGCTCCGATTATACAATATTCTTGCGATGTTATACATTCATTTAAAAAATTAAAAATAAAATGCAAAAAAAATAGTTAAAAACCTTACCCCCCCCTTAATGGCTGCTTTATATAGGATAAAATAAATGTATCACCGAAATGAGCCCCTTTTAGTCCAGTGGGCACGGCACTGGTTTCTCATGCCGCGGATTCCGGCTTCGTCAAATAAACAGAATATATATTATATGTGGGATATAAAAGCAAACGCAGCAATATCCAAAAAAATTAATGCAGTTATCAAGGATTACTAATTTTTTAGGAAACATAACCTATAAATTTATAGGAAACATGATTCTGTAAGGGATAAATACATAAAATCTAGAACGCAGTACATTTTAAATAAGTAATTCTTGGTGACTGCGTTCAAACCATTTTATTTTTATTTTTTGGACATTGCTGTATTTGCTTTTACGCATCACATATGTAGAGGTTAAGAAATTAAAAATACAGAAAATCAATTTGAAAAATAGATGAGGGGTAAATTGATGTTTCACGTCTTAGCTAAGACCTGATTTTTCTGGAATCGGGTCTTGGCTAAGGCGCGGAAATTGATCTGTATATATAAAGTATATTTTTGTAAAAATAGTATATTTTTGAAGAGCCACGGAGAATCGATGGTGGCTTTGTCGTCTAATCGCCGCGTTGCCGTCCGCGTGTTCGAGGTTCGAGTCTCTCACCAGCCGTGTAATTTCATTTTTGAGACGTGAATTCCAGGAAGTTATGGACTTAAGACAACAAAATTATTATATTTAGATTTTAATGTTTCTTTTCATTGACAATATTTTCAAATATTGATGGAATGTTTATTTAATTAATTTCTGCGCTGCAATATTGTCCTTACAAATCGTTCTTTTTAAACACAAGATATTTTTTCTTTGTGAAATCTTTATTATTAAAATACATAATTGTCTATGTAAAAATACCTCACGCTAACACGACGCTAGATGCCGCTATTTTCACAGCCTTAGCGCACGGCCGCAACGACACTAACGAAACTAACGCTAACAGATGGTGCCGTTTAAACGCTAGCACAAACATACTACGTTCCGTTTCTTTTGTATCCTATAATATTAACTTTCGTGAAAACATTTATGATTATTTTATTTATTTATTTATTTACTTCAACATTCATCATTAATCCATCCCAAGGGAAGGATGAATGCTAAAAAAGACGAATATCAAACGAATTTTTCACGCGGGAGTTATACCACCTTGATATTTTCCAACTAATCACTAAATCAAAAACACCGAGAATTGGCTAAATTGATGGATATAGCAATTTGAAGGTAGTATTGTAGGTGAATACATAAAATAATTATTATTTTGCGTTCGTCTCTAAATTCCCTTTCTTCAGATTCTTGGAGATGATGTGGAGAGAAAGAAGTAAAAATTAAAAAAAAAAAAAAAAATTTTGAACACATTTTTCTTATTACATTATGTATGATGTAGCGTAAGATTTTTTTGGTAAAATGAACCGTTTGCTCGTTATGAATTTTTATTTTCGATTTTTTTTTAGAAAAAAATTACAATTTTGTAAATCGATTTTTTTTAGAAAAAATATTATAATTTTTCATTCGCTTCATCGTAGACAATTCATCGTTCAACAAAAAATTAATTTACTTTTTCATTAAAGAATTAAGGTTGTTATTACGGTTTACGTTTCGTTGAATTCTTATTCAACGTCATCAGGAGGACGACCTGCATCCGCGGTGTAGAGGGCGGACTGATTACTACTTTCGAGAGCGTAAATTCTCTACCTCCGTCCGCCTTTACCTCCGCGGGTAAAGGTCGTCCTCCTGATGACGTTTAGTATGAATTCAATGAAACGTCGAAAATCGTTTCTCGGAAAAACATACGGTTCGTATAAAATATCTGCAACCAGTTACAGTTGATTACTTTTTCATTTCACTCAAATTCAACTTGATATTGAAAAATACTAACCAATATTTGCCGTAAACAATAATAATAAAACCTATTTTGCATTATGCAATATTATGTGGTGGTCAAAGACGCATGCATATACACCAGTAAGGAGGTACAGAGTACATCAGCACCTAAACACGAAAGGCCGTCGCTCTCTGTACAACGGTCGAAATCAGAACGCTGAATTCAGGAAAGAACGACAATGGAAGCACTGAGCACAACGAACAAGGCGACGATGTAAGCCGGACCAATGACTGAGTACAAAGGCGACGTATACCAGGGGCCTGAAGAGCGGATGAACTCACATTGCTGACCAGACTAAATATTACACACACGAGCGGCCGAGTAAGACGAAGTCATAATACGCCGAGTCCTTTGTCCGCAACAACTATAAAAACGGTAGGTTCCAGAGCAGACTATCTCACTTCCCCAGTGAACGGCTCGTATAGCGGAAGCCCTTGCCGTCATACCTTCGAGCGTCGCGCTTTCAATTGTAATCTTTGTACAGTACTGTATTCTTTATGATCAAATAAATTCTGTCAACCCATCGTGACTTTACATCATCAATACCGCTTCAACTCATCCTAAACCTGAGGGCTCATCTACCTCCAAAATAACATAAGTTTTTTTTTTAATTCGAATATATTTTTTGATGCCTTAAGATGGTGTAATCCCTTAATAGCCAAATAAGTAAGGATCATTTGGATCCTCATTTAACGTGAGCTGCAATGTCACCACTGACCATAATACTCGTAGCAAGTCCTGCAAAGCCTCTTTGTAGTTACCGTCTTCAGGCTCGTAAAGCTCCTTCCATACTCGAGCACAAAACATGTATAAAATTTAATAAACAATATTACAATTTCCTTTGTTTGAAATGTATAAACATTTATTACGTGTACATAATAAATTGTACATTTAATTAAATTCTTCAAAGATGTCGTGAACGCCTACTTTATTTCTTTTAGAAAATTTGGAAACGACTCTTAGACTTGAAGAGTATCTCTGACATTTGTTTGAAATATATAATAAGGATATATATATGTCCTTTTATTTAATATGTAGATTAACATTCTTATCAAACAATATAGAGTCGTAATAAAAGCATATTAATTTCGTTTTATGTATTTGCTATTTTCAACGTCAAATAGGTACAAACATACTTATTTTTATTATAGTATATTGCCTCCTGGACGAAAGTCATGCCTACATATATAGACTGGGAACCAGCGATTGCTAGACATACTTTATTGAATCAAACTTGAAATATTTTCTGTAGATACATTAAGTAAACTGTAGAAGGTAAGACGGTTTGGATATTTGACATTTGAGTTCGGGGAATTTTGGCAGAAAACAGGTAATACAGATACAAAAAATGAGTAAGTAAAACGTAAAAATAACAAACCTGATTTTTTTTTGTTTGTTTGTTTGTATATTTTTTATTTAGTTGTTAAAAGAACAAATTATTACTAGTAATTAAAACATAAATCAACATAGCAATATAAACATAAATATCCCAAAAATATATCAACATTAATCAACATCAATAATCATAAATAGAAATACTCATCTGGCACAAAGTAAAGAAAGAAAATAAACATGAAACAACATAAAACGATCATACATCAAACTTACTTTTAACATATTTTGCACTTAACCTACGAAAAGTAGTGAGACTTTCTACATTTCTATTTTTGGCTCACAATCCTAGGATTATCTGCATCAAGCTCTCTCCACTCTTCTCTGTCACCTGCCAGCCTCTTCATTTCTTAGTAGGTGCTACAGCCCATCTGATAACCTGGTCTATGCAGCTTGATCTCGGGCAGACTCTACGATTATTGCCTTCAATATTTACCTGAACGATATTAAAAAGCAGGTCCGGGTTATGTTATGACCTATGCAATTCCCTCGTTGTTGGGCGATTCTGTTCAGGAGCCGCCTCTTTTCGCCCACCTGATTTATTAATTTGTTAAAGAGGACAGTATTATACTCTCATAATAATCATTTCCAGACGCTTATCTCGGGTCAGTTCTTCCACCAGATAATTTGAAGCTTTATAAATTTGTCATATCATTTACGTTATAGTAACAAATATGAATTTTATATATTTTATTCGGACTAACAGCGAACATTGCCAAACTGGTGATATTCTGTCAAACGCAGTGGAATGCAGTCAAACGTTAACAATAACATGAAATACGAAATACAGAAATCTGGAAACGAGAAGCCGCAAGCAAAACTATATTATTGGTGAAATTGGCGCTGTCATTGTAGAGATTATTCACGATGATCATTAAATTAGGTAAACATTAACTTTGTTACCTCTACGTGACTTACATAGGTATTAATTTTTTTAACAATATTACCTCCATTAACTCTTCTCCTCTTCTCACAATATTCCTGTTACTACCACCCTTGCACCGATAACTCCAGCTTATTTTGTCAATACCTAACTATTAAATAATTTGTATTTATCTAAGATCTAATTAATGTAAAAAATCTATATTTGATTAAATGTTGCCAGAATAATACTTCACCTTTCGATGAGAGATTCTGTTACTCTCGAAATATTAGTAGTAAAATATAAAAATATTATTAAACTCACGCAGTGGTAACATTGTAAATGTTTTTCACCTAATTCAATAAGCAGATCTAATTTTCATTTTAATAACTAATCATTCATCAGCTTTTGGATGGAGCATGTTTGTGATTTATTCAAGATGGTCGACGATACATTATTTATGTAACTGGAACACTAATTTCGAGTGAATAAATTTTTGAAACTTATACAACAACCGTAACACAGTAAGTATATGAAAAATACACACTTTGATCTATTAAGCGGCTAACTACATGGTGTGAAAACTTTCGTCGCATAACGCGCGCGCATTTTGTTGCATACTAAAATTTAATGCTCCACGCGCTTAAAGAGATATCCCCAATAATAATAATTTCAAAAGTTCGTCCGTAACTTCACATACAATAGCTGATTTCATTCCGTCTTCAAAATTAGTATGATAGCTGAAATTCCGTTTTCTAAATTAGTATAATCAATATATCGCAAATGTCACTGGTATTAATCATTAATCAAAATGTATAATTCTCTATGTAACAATTTCCGTCACTAATGACAACAGATGGCACAGATAGTAATGTAATATAATATAATAGTATATAGAAATACAATATAGCTTGTTGGTCTTGTGGTTAGGACTCTCGCCTCGTGATCCAAAGGTCGCAGGTTCGAATCTCACTCCAGACAAGCAAGTTAGTCCTATTTTCATAGCACAAGCGTTTAGCTTAATTTGAAAATAGTAAGAATATTGATGTGACACGAGTTCCGTGTTCGCATCTCTATTTAAAAAAAAATAATAATAATCAGGTACAAGAAGCAAAAAAGGTATAATTCTTTATTTAATAATGTCCATCGCTGACGTTGTCAATAAGCTACCCTCCTCTAGATAGCACTGTTCTCACAGCCTTAACTGGCGGCCGAAATGATCAAAAGGGAAAAAAATTAAATAGCTAGTAATTTCGATAAAATAAAATGTAAAACATGATCGCTAACGTCCCATAACTGGATAAGCACTAGATGAATAAAAATATTTAAGTGACAATAATTTAAGGGAGGTTTTCGATTAGAACTGACGACATTTTAAGAGCCCGGATACCGGAAAATCGTTGGTGTTATTTGTTTCATTTTATTTACATTAATTATAATTGCAAATGTCGGTAGGTGGTTGACTCCAGATTAATATCCTGGTATTAATACTATTCAAGATTGCCCGACGCTTATGTAAATGTTTTGGGAGGCTTCGACCGCCCCCGGGGTTGTTAATGTGTTGAGCCTGACACCGTTTCGTAATCTCCACCAGTTTGTGTGTCATTATTATTTATGTCACGTCACTGGTGCACAAAACATCCCCCTCATATTTAACACATCAATTATAAGATTATATTACTTAAATTAAAAAAAATGTTTAAAAACAACAGAAATTCTAAAATTCTCTTTATTATGTACGTAAAGTAGATGACTATACATTATTAAATCATTTTCGATATTATTTGATTTGTTATTTCGATTAACATTAATAATCACGTCACTAACAAGCAAGAGCCACAGAAATAGTTGAAGAACATTTTGTTCGAATTTTTTTTTAGATTTTAAAATGTAAAGAAAACTCGTTTAATATTTGAATACTGCACGGGTCACGTTAAAAAATCGATTTTTGCAAAGAGAGTGTATAAATTCAGATAAATTTTAGAAGTCTCATAGAGACTGGCGGATCCCACCACCAGGGCGGCATCTGGCGGTCAGGGGGACCAACTGACCTACAGGCGGCGAGCGGCCATACCGCCACTCCTGTTCCGCCCGCTCGACCGCTAACATCGTAGACCCGTGTAACGCGTCGCGACTTCTCGAATTGTTACACGATCGACGTTTAAACTCGCGCGTACAGAATATATACTAACCATAATCGAGTCCGCGTTTACAGCAAACTCTTTAACTAACCATATGTTAGCATCATCCAACTTACCTTTGTAACTATCTTGAATAAACTCCTTGTAAATTGTACATATGACACAAAGTGCTTCATTCCGTAGAAGTTAGCTACCTCGCAACGGCCCCACAGTCCTGAGCCAGCTGAGCTGCCAAAAGTAAGTACAAATCCGATATATACCCTAGACGCACTGTTTGCAGCCTCAGAGTGCGAACGATATGGGGATCTTATAGACATTCCCCATAAGACGAAACTATTTATATGAGAAACATGTATGGAAGTCTTTTTATAGGATGACCCAGGACTTGCGGCCTGTATGAGATGGCTTAAGTGATCACTCTACACAATACAACGTTCACCAACTCCATCGTAAGAACATCCACATATTATCAAATGTTTCATCATCATCATTCTTGGCACTACAACCCTTGGTGGGTCTTGGCCTCCTCAATAATTTTCCTCCACTCATCTCGGTCTAGTGCAAGCTCTCTCCAGTTTCGAAGCACTAAGGCAGAGATATCTTTGAGGATGTTGTCACTCCATCTTAATTTTGGCCTTCCTAAGCTCCTTCGCCCTATTGGCCTTGAGTTCAGCAGGGACTTTGGTGCTTGATGCTCGGACATTCTCTCCACATGACCCAGCCACCGAAGTCTTCCCAGTTTTATAAATTTTGTGACGTTTGGCTCCTTAAATAGAGTATAAAGCTCATTGTTGTAACGTCTGCGCCAAAGTCCATTTTCTAGAACCGGTACGAAGATACGCCTCAAAATTTTCCTTTCAAAAACGTCCAGTGCTCGCTCGTTCCTCTTAGTTAGTACATTATCAAATGTTTATAAGTTCTTTATACGTTTCGAATCTGAAAACTTTTCGTTTATTTGAATGGGCTGTGCTAGAGACATCTCTTGTATTTTCTCATGAACTAAATACATAGATTTCGCAGCTGGTACTGACACCTCTATATTTTAAATTGAAATATTAAGTAATTTTCTTTTTAATGTATATATGATGATTTTAGAATTGAATATCTTGACGATGTAGTGTTCATGACGCTCGCCTAGTGATCTGGTGGTCGGTGATTCGAGCCCCATTCCAGGACACCTGCAAGTTAGTCCTATTTTCATAGCACAGGCTTTTGGCTTAGTTTGAGAACAGTAAGAATATTGATGCTGATTGCATGATTCCGTGTTCGCATCTCTCCTTTATTTAAAAAATAAAATATATTACATTTATTCTAGAATACGCCTGAAATAAGAATTTTAAATTTTTCACTCCTTTCAGACACCAGTATATATTATAACAATGTTTGTTCTGAGAACACACCTACATTTAAAAAATTATCAGGGGTAATTGACATTTCGAAAAAATCGATTTTTAAATTTTTGCATTTTTTTAAAGCTTGGCATCTCTTTATACGCATGTAGCTGCCAGTCGGTTTTCTTTTTTATAATAGAAACGTTAGACCTGTTTCTATTATGTTTGTGAAGAGTGCTCGATGACACGGGAATTCTGAGCAAGGTGGAGGACTTATATTATGGACCTGGAATCGATGATTTTATGTTAGTTGAAAAATTTCGCGATTTATTCATTATTCTTTTTTATCTGCATAATAAACCCGAATTTTACCTTAAAAATGCTATTTTAAATTCAAATGCACGCCATTTTATCAATAAAAATATTTTATTAAACCTCAACGTCAAAGACTAAATTATAATGTCAGTTTTGTTAATTTTTTTGTTTTTTTTTTATTCTAATGATTGCAGATGAAATGGGAGTGGTCACCGCGGAGGACCTTTTTGTCGGCAGGCGACAGAACCCAAGAATTTTTCGCCAATGTTTAATATTTTTTAATTAAAAAAATATATATCCTTAAAAGTATGAACTATCATGTAAAAATGATAACAATACCTACAATAATTCGCACAGATTTTCTAAAAAAAATTCACAAAAATTGCTTTTTTCACACTTCATAGGTAGGTATTCCGCCTTAACCGTTATGTTACTACCCGAAATACCCAAGGTACCCGGGTACTCAACCTGGATGGATGTTCCCCCATACATTTTTTTTTGTTTCTCACAATTTGATATTTATACAGTGGTCAAATAGCTCCATCACAACTTCTCGTCGCAATGTTCGTCTTCCCTTTATTTCCCTCCATTACAAATAATTTGATTATTGGTGATCCAAACGGATAAAAGCATCTGGAATTTATGAATGAAATTATTTAAACCTGAATTCGAAAATGGATACCCAGGTGCCCGGGTAGGGGCACCTGGGTATCACATAAGGATTAAGTGTATAACAGCGTGTTTTTTTTTATTTATACTTGTTATTATGTTTATTATACTTGGCCATGATTATTATCTGTGATTTGTAATATTTACAGAACAGCGTTCTTTCATTTCAGTTATTATAATTTTTTTATAAATAAATACAAATGTAAAATGATGTCCAGACTTGTCAATTTCGTCACGCGCCCCTCGTCATAAGTGGGCGGCCGTGAGACGGGGTGACAAATTGTCCGGGACGCGAATAGGTAGCGAGGCCATCACTCCCGCTATTGCAGGAAGACGGCTCCCGGGAAGGAGCGGGCTCTGAATATTTTAAGATCCTCGAGACAGATTTGTTTGAAAAATTGGGGACACGCGTGCGCCGCAAAATGTTAAAAAATTACGTAAATTGTATCATTATTTATCATACAATATTTTCATAAAACGTATTAATTTATTCTGGGAACGATATATTTAGAATGGGATAACAGTGTTATGCGCCAACAACAAGTGATCACTATCACACAATGCAACGTTCACCAATTCCACCGTAGGAACATCCACACATTATCAAAATTTTGAAAGTTGTATACATGTTCTAAATCAGTTTCTTTCATATATTCGAATGGACTACGCTTTAGACATCAATAGGCCTTCCCATGACAGTAGATTTCGCATCTGATAATGATACCTGTATATTTTTTAAGTGGAATATTTAGCAATATACTTCATTAATTTTATTATATAGTTCTCAAAGTATATGTTAATATAAAAATATTATCATTAATGAAGTGGAGCAATTTATGTTACGCGTATTCCGTGTATATATCAATATTTATATATGTTTTTTGATTATAAATAAATATTTGAATTCAATATCAAAATAATTTACTTTGTATAAAGCGACAACTGCAACTGTAAAATAATTTCTTTCAAACAACGTCCAAGAGTTAAAAGCATATTTTAGTTTAATATAGAAGATTTTATTATTACAGAATGAAATAAATTTAAGTTTCAAAAAATACGATAAAAAACACAACAACCCTATTTCTCACCAACTTTAACCATACCAATCTAGGCAATTTCTCTCCCCTACCCAAAATGATTAATTACAACGAGACTTCATCCATTAACGTAAACCCGGATATATTCTTCATGACGCAGGCTCAGTTTTTAAGCAATGTTTTTAATATACATTTTTAAAGTTGGTAGAACGTGTAATACATAGTTACTATTAGCCAAATTCGCACTGTTCGCTTAGGAACGACAGGAGTTCTGCTCCTAATTTTAACATTTCTTATTCTATTTCATAGCCTTATAGCAAGCATGGATCTCTACATGGATGGTTGCGTGCATTTGAGCTTTTCAACTCTTCTGCACTCCATACGTTTATTAAATAAATAAATAAAAACTATATATATATATCCATGTCATTCGAACAGATATGAAAACAATATAAATATCCCTAAATTAAAATTAAAGTACCACATATTTTCAAAACTGTTTTCTATTTAGAGGTATACTCAACTTTAATAATTTATCCACATAATTAAAAACTATTGATATTTACAATAAATACAATTTTTTAGTCCCACTTCAAGAATATGCAAAAAAATTGCCGTCTTTTATATACCTACCTATAATTTTCATATTTTATATACCTTTAATTCTCATTGTCTGTCAACATAGATTATATAATACCAATACCTTGCATACTTACCTACTTCTTTTGTAATTTAAAATTCTTGTTTATTCTTACATTACAACCTTGATTCTTTTTGGTGAGGTATAACACATAATAATTTGATTATTTATGTAATCATTGTAAAAAAAAATCATATATATTTATCTATTAAATAAATTTTTAAAAAAAAAATCTGAACTAATATTAAATAAATAAATAAAAACTGGTGGATGGAAAAAATATTCACGTACATTACACGAATGAGTATAATATATACTATGGTAGCGTAGGAAATCTTTTCCATAAATCTGTAAGTGGAACACTAACCCACTCACGAACCTCTAAGATTATCTCGTTCTTGAATTTCGTCAAGCTTCTTCAAATCCCAGTCATTTGCTCGTAGCATAAACGAGGATTATTGTATTCTGCCTGACATTTGTGTAGGCCCGCTTATTAATATACTTAAATACAGAAATATCAAATGTCCCAATACGATTTTTATGCTCCAAGATAAAACGTATTAATAGTTCCATGTATACGAAAGTTCAACCCGATTTTTTATGAAAACGTTAGTAAAACTAAGGTTCGGCCTGAAAGGGACTTTCATTGGCATGAATCTTCATTTCATTTCGTAATAAATTACCGAACTTTTCTGACTATAGAACTAGTTTACTGAATCAAGCAAGAATATAATTACGATAATGTATTTTCTCTGTTGACTAGGCTTTACAGCAATGAAAAGGCTCATAAACTCCAAGTTTTCATTTTAATACCATTAACTTAAAAAAACATGCGTTTGTTAGCGTTTTATGGACAGCCTTTTATTAATTAAGGGAAGTAGGTATAACTAATATGATTTAATATGTAATTTTTTATTGAAATATAATAGATTTTATTCAGGTTAAAGAGACGTCTCACTAGAATAATAGAAATAAACGTACAAGGTTGAAATTTCGACGTGGGAGTAAATGGTGAACATAGTATAATCGGTAACTTATGTATTATTAATAATTAAAGCATTAACTTTCTGATTAGACATTATAACAGAGCGTTATTTAAAATAGTGGTTAGTTAAATTGAGTTAATTTGGTTAGTGTTAATTACCTTAATTAAGTTAGTGTAAGTTAAATCTGGTAGTGGTTTATACTAATTTAACTAACACTCTGGTAACTTATTTTCCCAGCAAAGGAATGCTTCGGGTGCGAGTCCCGATGGTAACTGTATATTTTATGGACAGATAGATTTTTTTTAAAGTTTTTAAGTTATTCGTGTACTTTTTTAGTTATCATAGAATTATATTCCTAAATTTCAACTGTACACTAAAAAATTGCTTTCAATAAAGTACAAATACATATGGCATAACGAATAATATTGGAAAAATATAAACTTTAACGTAGCTTATCTCGATAACTATTGATCACGGTTGCTCGAACATTTTCGGCATATAATTCAGGTAGTAATCTACCGATAAAATATTATGAACTAGCTTTCAGACATCTGTATATCAATACGCACTGCTTATTGATTCTTCCTTCAATTAATCGCAATTTTTCTATATAAACTTGCGTGAGTCTATTTTCATCCTTCTTTAGTCAGTTTCTGGCTTCATTTTCGGATATTATTTTTGGTATTAATAGTTTTTTGTAGCGTTTCCTATGTACTCAATACTTAAGATATGACGCTCGTTGCATTGAGAAAGCCGTTTGAATGTTATTATGATCAAAAAAATTGTATTAATCAATTAGAAAAGACATAAAGAAAAAATCAAATTAATGAAAAAATATTTTAACTGCCACCAGGACTCGAACCACGGACCTCCATTCTATCCTAGAATGGCGCGTTATTCAGTTTCGCCAAGGCAGTCTGGTAAATTAACGAAAAAATTTCGACCTTATATGTACTCTCTTTTTAATTGATTAACATTTTTATTCCATTTTTAAAGCAATCCACTTTTTATAATGCAATACGTCACAAATACCTTCGAGTATCTACCGCTAGAGGACGCCAGAAATTGATTTTTACTTTTAATTTTTTGGATACATTTGATACAACACATATATATTAAAGGAAACACATTCTTATTGTGAAGTTGCAATTTCAGTATGTCTTTTCTAATTAATTAATAAAAATTGTTTAATAATTAATTTGAAAAGACATGAATGAAAAGATCTGAAATTGCAACTTCACAATAAGAATGTGTTTCCTTTAATATGTTATTATGATCGTTTTTAACATAGAAGATAGACAAATAAGAGAAAGATAGCACTGACGATAGAGTCTGCTGATGTTCTAATAGTCTGTATCCCAAAAACCGTAGAAGGCTGTGGAATCGTAGTAATAAGAGACCTTAAGGGACCGACTGCCAAGTGACTTAAGTTATGTGGGAAGTTGGTTATCGGTCTGGGACGGGAGCAAAGAAGATATCGTTCACATGTAGAAAATATCCTCATTTTCAAATTGTTCTCAAGCGACCAGTCTTAACTAAGTAGGGACACTGAGTAGATACTAAAGCGCCCTAGGAGTTGCGCTGTATCGTTATTAGTTCAGATAAAGACAACATAACCCCCGATAGGAACGTTCCCTGAAGACTGTTGGTTAATAAATCAAGAAGTGCCCCTAAATACTGATTTGATTGTACAAAATGCGTATTGAGGGTAACAAAACGTTAAATTCAATACAAACAGTAATACATATAAACATACATTTATTTTTCAAAATTAAAAACTAAAAACCAAGAATTGTTTAAGTCTTTCCTGTCGTTCAAAATCTTCTGGTTTGTGTTTTTTAGGGTGTGATGCCGTGTTTCTGGCCGACCAGAAATAAAGATACACATATTTGTAATGTTCATCAGGATGCAAAGTATTGACGGCAACATGCAGCATATTGTAACACTGCATGTCGCAGCATATTATAATGTTGCATGAAATAGCAATATTGCTTATTTCAAAATACGGCCGATTATGCGTTTTAATTTCGTGGTAATCAGAAAGAATATCCGATATTTGCATTAAAAAAGAAATTAAATCTTGGTAATTTTCATTTCGCAAAGAACATTTTACAATTTAATATAGTATCATTAAATTAGCGATTATTATTCTAAAAATATTGATTGTATTATTTGTATAAATCTACTTATATTATTTGATTAATTACACCTACATGTTTCGGAAATACCTTTCTATCGTCAGGGTGTTATATATATGTCAAAATATCAAAATGAATAATGTCTTGTTTTTTGTTTTGCTAAATAATTTGAAAATTTATATTTAAATATTATTGCTGAAGTTCTTAATTACTCGCAATTATCGGAAAAATTGATTATTATTCTATTAGATATAGACAGTAATCTGTCTCGGTACATGGATGTTTACATCATAAGATAAATTAGCGTACTACAGCTTTGTGGCCAACGTTCGATAGAAGATACAAGACGAAAACGTGACGTCTTGGAGCAGAATCAGCAACCAAGTATCAGCTACACTAACCCAGAATCGGGTGGAAGTATTTTGCTTGCTTCTCTTACAGGTGAAGTAAAACGAAGTATGATAAATGAGGTAATAATTATAACTTTTCCACAGTCTGTATAAACTCAACGTCAGAACATAATCCAGGAGAAGTTCTAAGAATACCCAGATATTCACACTTATACATTTGAATTTATGTACATACCTGTAAATATCTTTCCTCGGATAAACAGAACATACGAGAGGTAGGCTAGGGTTGTAGGGAGAACCTCGTAGCTCTTAAAATATATTATACTTACAATATTGATTAAGATAAATTATAGAAGTCTCACAAATACGAAGCTATTTATATGAGAAATGTCTATGGAAGTCTTTTTATAAGACAGCCCAGGTCTTACTATCTGTATGTATCTTAAACCCTCAAAAATGTAACTACATTAACTTTGAAGCCAAGTGTAAAACTCACCAAATGGACACAAAAATACACATCGAAAAATTCTCTGAACTAAAATATACAAAATAACTGGGACTCATCATATTATCAAACCTCAAATGGATCATTCTATTATACAAAGTAATTGAGTCTATGACTTAACTGACCAGCCTATTCCACAAAATACATAAAATCTATGACTCAACCGACCAACCTATTCCACAAATTACACCGAAGATCATAAGAATTATGATGCACTAAGAAAATACCCTTCTGGGGAACCGGAAACCCGACAAACCTAAACAGACACCAACAACAACAAAAGATTGAAAAACCCATTCACAAGCCAACAAATGGCGAAATACAAGTCGAATTACCCAAAATACATGAAAATCATCAACAACTACCACATAACTCAAGCCAAAACAAGAACAGGATAATCACGACTAATTTGTAACGTATTAAATTATATTATATTAAGTCCTACCACTACATGCCAAACAATTGACCACCAACAATTTCAAAATGGAAGTGACAAAAATGCTAAAACTAAGCCAAATATAACAAATGTCTTTGTATCCTTATCATTATTATATCAAACTATTATGCGAAATGTTATCCATAGATTTTTCAGGTCTCTATCATATTTTAAATAATAAAACAATAAAAAATTAACTGGTTTAAGTGATCATTCTTCACGATGCCACATTCATTAATTCCATTGTTGAAACATCCACACATTATCAAATTTTTGAAAGTTGTATATATGTTTCAAATCTGAAAAACTTTTCTATATTTGAAGGGAATATACAACAGACATCTGGAATCCCTCTAACGAAATAGTACACATAGATTTCATAGCTGGTAATGATACCTTTACATTTTCTTTTTTTTTTAAGTGGAGTATTAACCAATATATAATATCATATTTTTAATGTGAGTATATATGACATTCTTCTGAATTATTTAACATATTCTTACATATTCTAACGGTTTTTAACATGTATATTTTAAGAACTGCCAAAGCACAACATCATACTTGGGAGTTAGAAAGAAACTTTTCAAAATACGATCTGTTAATGGATATATTGTATGTATGTTCTCGGGATACAGTCAGTTCCGGAGGAACAAGGGGAGTCATTTAGTCATCAGGAAATTGACCACCGGGACTAGGCGGGCGGGAGCCTGGACCCCTCCCGGCAAAGAAGCAGATTAAAATTTTGCATTAAAAAAAGCTATTATTTCATATAAACTCACGGGCTGTTATAGAATTAATATGAACAGGTTCCATTCATGGTAGGAGTATGCTAATATAAAGTGTTTATAATTATTAATTTCAGTTTTTTCATATGTGAATTTTTCCCTACGCGCCGTTCAAACGATCTTACTGGGTTGTCTTCAAACGCAGATGTTTTATTTCTAATAGACGAATTCTATTTGGTGAACGTATTTTATCGTAACATATATATATATAGATTATTAGGCTCGTTAGATATTTATATTACGTATTATTATGCAATCGTTTCCATCACGGCTTCTATAAGAATTTGTAGTTGCTACGATACACAACGGGGTCCTTCATTCACTAAACGATTCATGTGCCAAATCTTAATTATGAGTATAATGGAATGGTCGCAATTGAATAGTATGTAAAAACATAGATGTAATTTATTTTATAAAAATATCGTATGTAATAGAGCTTCGTGTCTGTGAGACTTCTTTAATTCATCTTAATTAATAATTATTATCCCTCAGTGAACAAATCCAATAATAAAAAATATTATTATAATATTGTATTACTAGTGAAATAACACAACTATGTAATCTAAGATGTAAGATATTGGACTAATATTCTTTTGAAAAATATTATGTTTATTTTTGCGTAAATATTTGGAAATTTTTATTTCGTCTCTTATTTTTTTCGCCTTATCCAGTTCATCTGGGGTCGGGTTCTATTCTGCTCTGTTTCGTTCTATCTTGATAGACCTATCCAGATTCTATCGTTGGTCACGTTCAAAAATAAGGTCGCGACTGAATAAAGCCGTGTAATACATGTTTCTCAAAGTCTTGTACACAATTTTAATACGGTTCAAAAAAATCAAGTATTCCAACTCCATCGTTTGAAAAAATGACGGGTCAGGCTAGTTAACCACCAGATATCTTACATGTCTATTTTTAAAAGACTACTCGTTCATCCGTTAAAATTCACTGGGGAGGCGTAAATTAATGGTTCGCGTCTTAGCTAAGCCCTGCATTTACAATGTGTAGTATATATAGTACATTTTTTATGGGTCACGGAGAAGCGATGGTAGCTATTCATCTAATGCGTTGCCACGCGTTCGAGGTTCGAGTCTCTCTCCAGCCGTATTATTTCGTTTTTTAACCGTGAATTCGAGGAAATTGCGGACTTACGGGACAGACAGACAACGAAATTATTATATTTAGATTGTTCGAAATCTGATTAGAACTTTGGGAGTTCCGATTTCCACAAAATTTGTTATATACAACATATATAACAAAATTTTTACTGCATGGTGATTCCGAGATCTCTCGGTTAAAATCGAAGAGTACGTTAAAATTTTATGGAAATTACGTCATTAGACGTACCCTCCGCAATAGATAATAATAAAATGTAATAAATATATAAAGTAATAAAATTTAATGTGCACCTAAAATTGCGACATCATTTTGTAATCTTACACATTAATATTTTTAGTCTTTGACAGTCTAGAGGAAAACGTCTGCCACGGTTTTTTTTCGATTGTGTACGAGCGTGGCTGAGGAGCCCTATTCTCTAAACGCTCACCCTTCCACAAGTTGTGTTTCATATTATTTGTTTACAATGAATACATTTGAATAGGCATAACAACCGCAATACTCGTCCTTAAATTTGAGATATTCATGTTGTTCTATGTCAGTAATTGTTACCAATTTTATTTTGTGTTTTCCACCCCTCGCAATGAACACGCTTTATCGCTGTGCAGGACATGTGTCAATTCGTACATGATCGCATTGCAATTGATACATTAAATAAATGTATATTTCTGAAGCAGGCCGAAAATACCTATTATTGGGATATTGTGTTGCGTTTGAAATATTTTTAGTATTACTTTTTATGTATTTTGTGTCTAGTATTAGTTTCTTGTAGTCTCATTAAAAATAAAAGACAATAAAAGAACTAGCTGTAACCCGTTAAAAATGACAGAACATTGATTTGCTTCTCTGCTAAGCCCCGGTATATATCTATAGAATATTTTGGTGGTCCACGGAGAGACGGTGGTAGCAACATGCGTAGAGCAGCGGGTTCGGGTTTGCGACCCGGGGTTCAAGCCCCATCCCCGGCCGTTTAATTTGTTTTTAGTCGTGAATTCGAACGAAATTGCAGACGTTATACGAAGATATGGACGTTTGATAGACACACAGACGGACGGACAGAAAATAAAATTATTATGTTGGATAAAAAATAAAACATGATCGCTTGCGTTCCATAATTCGACAAGAAGTAGAAGAAGAAGAAAGTAAAAAAATATTTTATAAACAATAATTTGAGGAACGTAATCGATTAGAATACTGAGTGGAGTTTGAAATAAGTAATAATTTTTTTATGTATTTTGTACATTTTATATATATATAAAGTATACATTTTTCTTAAACTTGAATTTAAGAAAATATCTTTAAAGTAACATATGTATATTAAAAAACGTATAATTTTTACTTTTTAACAATCAAAATTATCAACTTTAATGCTAATAGTACGAGAACAGTCATTATCATAATGCATATATTGGAAAAGTGATAGTTTTTTGCACACGCCTTTAATATTTGAAAAAAATAAAAAATAATATAAAAATATATTATAACATTGTAACATAAGTAAGCTGTAAAAAGACGATAAGCTACAAATTGAGTTTTTGTTTAATAAATAAATTAATAGGCCTGAGCCGAAACTCGAGAAAATACGCCGATTGTAGAACGAGGTTTTGCGAATTCTTCAATAGCCGAAATACGAAACGAAAACTTCTCAACGTGAATTTAACTTGTTAAATGAATTTTAAGTTGTATCTACGTGTTTATTATCAGTCTCACCCTTCCGTCCCGTCTCCCTCTTTCGGGTCCTCTCGTCTCTCCAGCCTCCCTCCCCCCCGAGAGACTGCGTGCAACGAGTTTCCAAACAATTTACCTCCAACTTCACGAAACAATTTGGCGGTAATAGAAACCGCATGCGTGTACCGACGGCGTTCGTGCGCGACGCTCCTTTGCAGGCGCCTCAAATTTGTTGCGTTCAGAGATGTCCCAAATGTGTTGCGATTCGTCAACAAAATACCTCTTGAAAATGGAAATATTGTTATTTTGACGAATTTGAATAATTCACGCACGTTGTTATTCAAGCGAGAGAACGAGATCATATGTGGGGTATAAAAGCAAAGGCAGCAATATAAAAAAAAATTGAATGCAGTAAACGAGGATTACCTACTAATTTGTGATGTACTGAATTGGAGATTTTATAGGAAACGTAGCCTAAAAATTCAATATATTTTAAAAAGGTATTTTTCGGTGACTTCGTTCAAAATATTTTTTTGATTTTTTGGATATTACTGCTTTTGTTTTTATACCCCACATGTACAGTGGTAATTTAGAAATGAATAATGGCACCACGTTTTCAACATATTTCCACTATTTTGTATTTGAGTAACGAAGGCGAGCGAGCCTTACAGTAGTCGCATATGATTTGTAACATTTGACATCTCACAAATAAAAATATCAATTGAGCAGCGACAGAAATAAATGTCAAAATTAAATAAGCTGGTACCTATATATTTATTAATTAGTAAATGTATGTAGTAAAATGTATGTGCATTTATTATTAAATTTTGCCGGACTAGGTAGGTACCGTATATCTAAATACGCATTTTTATTTAGAAATTGTTCAAATATATGTTTTAATTTATTTTCATAGATGGCGGTAGTGTGCCGCCATACACATTGTATGAAATTTTTGAATAAATGTTTAATATAATCACATAAATTACATAAAAATCGAGAATGTAAATTATTAAGGGTAGTTATTGTTTGCATTAATATAAAAAAATGCTGGATAGTTTCGAAGATATAAGCCAAAATATTATATAAAAGTTACAACATCCACACGCTTGATGCCAGCCTCGCAACATATATACAAAATCAGAAGCATTGGTTGTTAGTGCGAGTCTTCGCTGTGATGGCACATGCTGGATATTGATTTGTTTATAAACGATGATTTTTGTCCATCGAGCGTGCTCCGCGCGCGCTCATTGGTTAAATGAAATTGAGCGCGACTTCTTCCTGCTACGCATTTCCATCCTTTTTCACGAAACCACTACCACAGATTGATGGAAAGCGAGAGGAAAATGTTACAGAATAAAAATTTCTGCGTGTACTCATGTACGCGCGGTAGAAGTTATACTTTAAAACTAAAATAAAAGCAAAATTATATACAAATGACGCTCGAGGTATTAATTTGTAAAAATTTACGCTGATAATTTTTGACTATTTTATTGGGTTTCGCAAAAAAATTAAAACTCATATTTACAAAAATTTTACCTCGAATATTTAAATAATAAAATAATTAGGGCAAACACAAATTTTCTTATAAAACGATCGAAACATTCGTGTACTCGCATGCAAACAGAATCTGACAGCTGGCATGAATTCAATATGGTTTAGTTATTGAGACGTTGTTCCTTTTCAAAAAACGTGTGCATTTTCAAAAAAAGTATATACCCGCATTCATGTTTTATCGATTTTCTTCTTCGATTAATCTACGTGATTTACTAAGCCTGGGTGCTTTGTGATGTTTTTCGCTTATGTAATTGGGTCTTTTGGCCTGTTGAAGCGTAAAAAATTAAAGAAATTTGCCTGTTTTAATGCAAAAAAAACATATGTGGATTATTATTTTAATAAAAAAATTGTCGTTCGGTCTGACAATGTGACAAACATGCAACAGATTCGCTGTCGAAGAGTGATTGGGGTGATAACATAGTGATGCCAATTCAATGTTACAACGGAACTTTATAAACTGCGTGTTTCTTTAGTTTTGGGACCGCCGTAGACTATTATATACATATATAGTCAATTAATATTGGTGTTCACAGGTGTTTCCCGGTTCAAAGTTCGGCATCCGGTATGATAGAGTGTAGACAATAAATCTTTTATCATCTATGACAAACAATAGACCTTAGTTTCATATGCGCGGAAACAATTTCCTAAATCGTTCGTACTATCACAATATTGGAAGATGTTTGGGGTGGGGATAATGATTGTGAACAGGACGTCTAAATCTTGGATCTAGAATCGATGTGTAATGTATAGTACGTAATGAAACCTGGCAAATTTATTACAATGTAAATATATTTAAAAAGAGTGAGAAATGATAAAATTTAATTTTTCGAAGAAAATTTTTCTTTGTGGTGACATTATTATTAAAATAAAACACAAATCACTGTGTTTTCACCACTTCATTAGATTATACAATCTACGTACAATACAATAACAAAGACAGCGATGATCCTATCATGAAATCAAGAGTTTATAAACTTAATTGTAACAATTTTGATCATTTTTATATTGGTAAAACAAAAAGATATTTTGTAACTAGGGTTAAAGAACACATCAAAGCTTTAACTTGCAATGTTGAGTCGGATTTTGCAAAACATTTAATGGAATATGACCATACATTTGAAATTAATACAGGTTTAAAATTTTAACATATTAGTTATAAGATCCCACAAATAAATAAAATAGAAATACTTGAAATAAGGAAAAATATTAATATTAATTCAAATATAATAAACACTCAGATTAAATTTGTGCACAACCCACGATTGAATATCTTTCCATTTACGATTCCATCCCCTTCAGATGACATTCCTAATAATTAACACCCCCCCTCATCCTCCTCTTCACCGTAACACACTTGCATGGTTTAACTTTTTCAATTTTTAGTACACAAACAATCCTGATGAAGAGAACACTGTTCTCGAAACATGTAGATTGTGTAATCTAATAAAGTGGTGAAAACAAAGTGATTTGTGTTTTATTTTAATTATAAAATTAATAAAAAATACAGTGTTGTAACAGAGCTAGTCCACAATAATTTATATAAAATATTTCAATAATTATTTCATCAGAATAGAATAATACAATTTTAATCGATTATGAACCTAGTATCAAATATTCTAGTATACAAAGATTCGAAGCGATTAGGAACCTACTATACAATTTTATTAGTCACAAATAAGTCATGATTGTTCTTTTTTCCTCTGGCTGGAATCATGGGGTGGTTTTGAGATTTTTCTTGTTGTTGTTGTTGTCTTTTTTGTGTTTTATGTATTATAATGTACCGGTCTTTTATTTCACCATTAACAAGCTTCTGAATATATTTGAGGGTTTCAATCATAGTTATTTTACTGGTGACATTGAGTTGCTGTGTTGTTTTTTGCTGTGTTTCTGTGTAATCTTGCATATGGAAATAAAAACACTGATTTTCATTTCTACATTTTAATTTTTAGGAGACGCGTTTCGTCTTATAATAAAACAAAAATAATAAAACTTTATTCCAGTATGTGGGGAGGTTTGTGCAGTCCCACACATTCCATATTATTATACATATATTAAATTATCATACATGCGATATATAAGATGTTTTATATATATAAATAGAAATTATCACATGCAGTTACATAAAAAAGATATAACAAGAAATAAGGTATATAGCAAGAATTATTCAAATAAATAGGGCATACAGAGTATGAAAAAGATGGTGCGAAGCGAAAGATTAAGTATTAGCGCAATAATTATAAACATAAAAAATTAACATAAGTAACTAAATAGGATGTACAAAAAAAAAAAAAGAGAAAACAAGTATAAGTATTAACATGAAAAAAAATCATACAATAATGGCTTTAGCGAGCGGTGGCATGTTGATTATGAGAGGCTAGTATCTTTCTCCAAATTCTCAGATTTTAACACATGTAGAACTGTCCAAAAATTGAAAATGTGTGGATGTTCTTACGATGGAATTGGTAAAAGTTGCATTCTGTAGAGTGATCACTTAAGTCAGCGCATACAGGTTGTAAGCCCTGGGCCATTGTATAAAAAGACTTTCACACACGTTTTTCATGTTTATAGCTTCGTCTCTGTGAGACTTGTATAATCTTAATGAATTAAATAAGAACATCATAATCAAGCATGATAATTTCATTGTCTGTCCGTCCGTCTTTATGTCTGTCTGTCTGTCCCCTTAACTTCGTGTAACATCCGTAATTTGGTTCGAATTTACGCCTAAAAAACAATATTAAACAGCCCGAAATGGGGCTTGAAACCCGGCCCACCAAACCCGAACTGGCCGTTCAACGCATGTTGCTACGGCCGCCTCTCCGTGGAGCGCAAAAAGGTGCTAGGGCTTAGCAAAGAAGCCAACCAATGTTTCGTCATTTTTGACGGGTTACGGTTAGTTATGCATTATTTATATAAAATAACTTTGGTAACACCACTTTTTTATTGAAATAAATTCAACATGTTTCGAAGCCAATAGCTTTTGTAAAATTTGTAAACCCTTATTAATATCAAAAGAATTAAGTAGTTACTTTATGTTATTCATTTTC
Organism: Agrypnia vestita; assembly: GCA_016648135.1. Lineage (NCBI taxonomy): Eukaryota > Metazoa > Arthropoda > Insecta > Trichoptera > Phryganeidae > Agrypnia > Agrypnia vestita. The sequence goes on along the minus strand of JADDOH010005317.1, from coordinate 2,828 downwards.
CATATATATCTTTTTAAATATTATGATTATCTATACTTCGATTTTTAAATTTTGTTTTTGTTATTCTGACGAAGAAGCCATTGGCTTCGAAACATGTTGAATTTATTTCAATAAAAAAGTGGTGTTTACAAAGTTATTTTATATAAATTATAATTACGTCACCACAAAATAATTTTGCTGTCTTTGAAGAAGTTATGAATAAATTTGTAATTAGATAGGTACTTTAGAAACCAAAAAATATTTTTTTTACGACAATGAAAAGAAATCAAGAATATACACAATTAACACCACCATTGTATATGTACGTAAGTGCTTACTTTGAATGATGTCCCTCACTAGGGTAACTACCCTATTTGAGAGGAGATAAAGGGTGGTAACGGGAGATTCACGTGCCGGTGAGTGAAGTGGCCTACTCGAGTGAGAATTTATAAAAAATATATTGCAGGACGTGTCGTGTGTCGCGCGATCTGCGAAATATAAAGAATTTTCTGAATAGGGGGTGTCGTAACGGTCTGAACAACAATCGTCAGAAATCCCCGAGATAACCCGACAATACACGCTTGTAAGATGATTTTACTCTTTCGGTCCGGATTACAATTGTTGCAAAAAAATATAATACAAAAAAAAAATACAATAAAATAATTGGTGGCCGTTACTTTTGATACGCGGCAGACACGCTTTTAAAAAGGGACAACGCGAAACGGTAAAAAAAATATAAGACGACACCGCACAAAAAGAGAAAACAAAAACAGGAAATCTAAAATGTATACGATAATAGCGGACATTGTTGATTCGCTGTAACATTATCATAGATAACTGGAAGTAAACGACGAAAAAAATATTCTGTGAAAGATTTTATTACCTAAATAATGTTATATTAAAGGTTATTATTGTGGCTACGTACAAAAACATTATTATATTATATTTCAACGATATTTTTTTCTGTATACGTTTGAATCGAAATACTTTTTTAAAGTATTTTAAAATGAATTTTCTTAAACTAATTTATTTTTTGTTGAGAAGAATTTCGAGCGATTTAATGTTTTTATACAAAACATGCAGTTTGAAACTTTAAGAGTATCAGTGAAAAATCATATACCCAATCTAAACTACTTGTCCAAACAATGTTGTGTAAAAGGCAATTTTTATGTATATTAAATTTTCCTGACGATAAACAAATTTATTTTGATAAGAATTTAACATTACCTACTTAAATTACTCCCGATAGATTAATATTTCATCAATTTGTGAATTAACCTTAATATATAGATATATATTGTTGCGAACTTTTTATATGCCTTTTTGAGTTCTACAACTTGTATACAAAAAGCATTCACTTATCTCTTATTGTTAAGACAGCGTTTGTAAGAAACGCATTCGCTCGACCGTTTTCTCGTCGACTTAAGTTGTAAAAAAGGTTACCACGAAAAGCTCTTTTATTTTAACTGGATAAAATATAGCCTATGGACCTGTAAGTCGATTATTGGTTAAAGAATTTTTGAAATCGGATGAGTAGTCTCGGAGATTACCTCCTACATTTAAACTCACAAACTTTACCTCTTTATATATTGGTATATTTATATATTGAATGGCATGAACCTACTCAATTTGATTGATCTAATACTGTACCATGAGCCTGCTCGCAGTAACATGACGTTAGAGGTGTTAAAAGCTCTTGGTAGCTCTCGTAGTCCAAAAAAGGCACTTTGATTCTCGTTTTTTTACGATTTGTTGTGGTACAATAATTGGGCCTCGTAGCTTGCTATAGTGTTGACTATTTAAATTTGATAAAAATTTAGATGTGACTTTTAGATTTTATGTGCGTGTTAGAAGCTATACTTAAAACATGAGCTGTATTGAATACCTTGTAATAGAACAGAACAGGACGTAATGCGCATGCACATTCTGTCCTGCTCTGTTCTAATACAAGATATACAAAACCAAATAGAATTTCCATCAACTACAATTCTCTATCAACAGGTGAAAAATCTAAAATACACTTTGGATACAGTACCCACGTAACAAATTGTTTTTGGCTGGCATCCGAAATTTTCACTATGAACGCGCCTAAAGAATTATATCTTTAAAAATACTATAATTGTTGGGCTCAGTCCGATCTACATGATATACCTTAGTGTTAAACAATAGCTTTGACTTCTCTCCATGCGTACGGTAAATATTTTTATGTAACTAACTTACTCGCGGGGCTCCGCACGCGTAGATTTTTAGTAACGTTTAGTCATATTTTATCAATTTGTATATTAACCTTAACATATAATATTATATAATAATCTATATATAATATCGATATATAGATATTATATATATATATATATATATTTATATATATTTGTAAATATATATAATATATATAAATATATTTATATATAGTCATGACCTTTTTTATAAAAAGTGTTATGTAATGAAATTTCTACAAATCTCTTTTGAATAAGTTAGTAATTCGCGTAGATTTTTAGTAACGTTTAGTCATATTTTATCAATTTGTATATTAACCTTAACATATATATATATATTTATATATATGTCATCGGACTTTTTTATAAAAGTTTTATGTAATGAATTCTACAACTTCTCTTTTGAAAGTATCAAAATATATTTATTAATTTTATTAATATTTAAAGCATAACTTTGTGGTTAGACATAATAACAGAATGTTAGTAAACTTAGTAAAAACCACTACCAGATTTACGGTCTACCGGTTTCGAGACGTACCCGTCTCTTCATTGAGACCAACACTACACTACACATTCACAACACTGTACACCCCAACCATAGTACTGTCAAACTATCACCACTATTGTTCACAT
>JADDOH010005316.1:0-22394 GCA_016648135.1 Agrypnia vestita | reverse complement strand
GAGAATTATGCTCTGTTTGTACCAAATAATTATTTGCGAAATCGAGATCACGCGCTATTTCATGTCCTAAAATGCAGAACAGATGTACCTAATGAATAAGCACACTATAACGCGTAGTGAACTAAATGAACTGAGCGATCAAGTCGATGTATTTAATGATGCATTGAAAGCATCAAGCAGAGGATCGCTTCCGAATAGGCACTCACTCCAAGTTGTGACTTGCATAGTAAATGGAGCAATCTGTTATGCAATTAAAAATAAAACAATAAATTATAAAAATGTACCGAGTCTCTTAATAAGACTCGATAAATTTGGTTAAACAAATAAAATTTAATCTCCTTGTGGGACACGCAAACTCGGTCTTCTCCATGTCAGACGGGGATAGCAGTATCTACCGGGAAATCAAGTAAGGCGTGAAAATAGCACTTAACAAATATCTTTAAAAGAAAAGATAACGTAAGTACCTACATAAATATTAGGTCCTTACATATGAAATTGGCGTTTAGTATGGGAGGAACATAAAGCCGATTTTTTTTATTATAATATATTTATTTAATCAAAGTATGTACCATTGCTATCTATGCACTTTTGCAATCTCATAGGTAGTTCATCGATCCCTTTACTAAAAAAACCATTCGGACGGGAATCAATAAAATCCTTGAAGGCGGTTTGGACTGCCCCGTCGGAGTTGAATTTTTTCCTTTGCAAGAAGTTATCCAAATTTCGAAAAAAATGGTAATCTGTTGGGGCAAGGTCCGGAGAGTACGGTGGATGTCTTAGACATTCCAATTGAAGCTCATCTAATTTGGTAGCCGTCTGTTGTGCAGTGTGTGGTCTAGCGTTATCATGAAGCAGCAGTGGCCTAGAGCAATTAACCAGCCTCGGTTGTTTAGCAGCTAGCTTTTCCATCATGGTTTGCAGTTGCTGACAATAGACATCTGCCGTAATCGTCTGGCCAGATTTAAGAAAGCTGTAGTGAACGACACCAGCACTAGTACACCAAACGCTCACAAGTAACTTTTTTGGAGTCAATTTTCGCTTGGGGCATGGTTCGGCTGGTTCGGCAGGGTTCAGCCATTGCGATGAGCGCTTCCGATTATCGTACAGGATCCACTTTTCATGACAGGTAATGATTCGATTTTAAATCCCTTCATTATTGTGCCGGTTGAGTAATGCAACGCAGCAGTCAACGCGCGTTTGTTGATTTGCTTCACTCAATTCGTGAGGTACCCACCTTTCAAGCTTTTTCACCTTACCAATTTGCTTCAAGTGGATTAAAACAGTTTTATCACTAACACCGCAGCCTGCAGCTAACTCGGATGTGGTTTGCGATGGATCCGCTTCCACAATAGCCTTCAATTCTTCATTATCAACTTTGGTCTCCGGCCGTCCACGGGGCTTGTTCTGCAGGTCGAAATTTCCAGAATGAAAACGTTGGAACCAAAAACGCACTGTGTTTTCTTTTGCGGCACCGTCGCCATACTCATCATTAATCCTTCGAGCCGTTTCTGCAGCACTGGTGCCACGGTGGAACTCGTACTCGTAAATAACGCGATATTTCAAGTTTTTCATTTTGTTAACTGAGTGACGCAAAGAAAAAAACAATTGAGGAAAAAACAAATGAATTATAATTTTCAAAACACAAATACATGAGCTGTATAAATTTGGATTTGGAATTCCTAACCAAAGAGAAGATATTTGAGATCAAATTTGCCAGTACGGCAAAACGCCAATTTCATATGTAAGGACCTAATATATGAATAATAGTCAAAGTAGTAGTGATGAGCGAATTACGTCGCAAGTGCTCTTGATGCGGTATCCGCTGGTACAGAGTCGTTTTCTAAATCTTTCCAGAGTAGATAGGTATATGTTGCTGCTCTCGCTGATGGGAATGACATTCTTGACGACAGTTCTGAGGTAGTCGTAAATGTTAGAACCCCCTGAATAGTAAAGGAATAAATGCCTTGCTACTGTTGCGATATATACAGTAAAACTGTGTTAACCCGAAATTTAAGGGGTCCGAAAAAATATTTCGAATTATGTGGAACCCCGCTAATTCGAAATTCAAGGAAACGAAAAAATAAAATCCGTTAATTTTAAGAAATGCCTTTGTATTTTATTGCATATGATTTCAAGAAATATTTAATAACGCAATATTTATTAAGCTAATGAAAAGATAGTTACATTTCTAAAACGCTCGTTATTTACTTAGCTACTGTTCTCACTCGCGAAAAAATCTAATTATTTTTTCCATTTTGTCACGTTGTTACGGATGGCCGTAACTGAAAGTAGGTATTTTGAGTAATCTATAAATTAATGGATTTTTCAATATTCACTCGATTTTAATATTCGATTCCGCCTTTTTACCGACTCAGACCAACACACACATAGTGATTAGAAATACAATGGTCCATAAATACGTGAAATAATAAGATAATCAGTAATAACTTCTTTCAAAGAAAATTAAACATTTTAACGACACAGACACAGTTATTAGAAAAAATAATCGAAATGAAAAAGGAATTTAAAAAAGGAAAAACAATTTTAAACGCGTTCAGGTATGAGAAATTAGCGCAAACCAATATCCGCGCATTTCAAAGCATGCATAGGATTCACTAATTTTAGGGATCGTGACATAATGTATAGATAAAGTGGATTCCATAAGATAATACTTAAATAAAATGGCACTCTAGAAGGGGGGCGCGCGATCAAAAGCCGCGCGCATTGCAAGTTTTTAAAAACTTGTTTAAAAAAAATCGAATTATGTGACTTGACATGTATTGATTTTTGACGCAAGGGTCTCAAAACTATTTCGAATCACGAATTATCGGGGTTAATTATGACGAATATCGAATTATACGATTCGTGAATGTGGATGATGTAAAAGATTATCAGAAGAGTATGGCATTTTATTCTCTCTGCATACCCCCACGATACTAGAAACGGCGGGATAGTTAGTCTCTGTCTGTCCAAATGTAGTTTTCTCATTAATGCTCGGTTAAGGTCAGAGAATCAAAATAAATTGAAATTCAATGAGTGACACTAAAGAATGAAAACCATTCCAGCGTTTTCGATTTAATGCTGAGCTCAAAGCAAAAGAGCAAACAGATAGCTCCCAACAACTAAACGTTAAATAACATTCCCGATCAGACAGTGAATTATTAAGGGGTGGCATCGGCTGTATTTTGGCATCGACTAAGGGTTGACGCGCCCCCCCCCACTCCCCACCCGACACCCTAAACCGCCGCATCTGAAAACCGCTAAGTGCATTCCTAACACCGCATACTCTTTATCTATTCAGAACGTCTGGGCCAGAAGCGGCCAACTAACGGCTCCAACTATATTACAAACTTTTGTAGTACCCTCATTTCTAAATAAAAAATAAATAAATAGAAAAATAAATCAATTTCAGTAGACCCTCGGGTATCCGGAGTGCTGGAGACAAAGTCACACTTGTGCAGAACTATTTGAACGTGATGAAGCGCGAAACGATCCAGCCCCGAAAACTGACAACAAAAGAGATATTCGCAGATTACAGATCTCAGTTTTATCTCGGAAAACTGACGGACGTCATGCAGCAGCCACATCTATCGAGCTTCGCAGATACCGAGATTGAAAACTACCGGAATAAAGTTTAAGGTAATAAGTTAATAAAGAAACATATTTGTATTAAATGACTTCATGGTATGAAAAGTTCCGTCGCACGATGAGCGCGCATTTCGTTGCATAAGTAAAATTTAAACGCGCTTTAAGAAGTATACCTTCAAACATTATTTTTTCCGGCAAATATTGCTTCATCAACTGCAAGGGCAGTTGCGCCCCGTCTTGATTCTTGTTAGCATTTTAGGTGTATTCTATACAAAAAGAATAATAAAATGTTTCAACATTTCGCAATACCTGACGCCTGTAATTATCATTATTTTACTATACTATGCACGTTGAATATTTTCCTGGATACGACGTGAGCAAGATATTTCATTTTATGAGAGACCTTTGACATTGACTCCTGGAAATGCAGAAATAAGGCTAATATCTCTAGTTTTGAAGGAAAATGTATTTTTTATGCTACCTGGATAAAAATAATGGAGCACTTAGGTTAAAAATAAAGTTTTACGCACTGTCATATTAATTATTTTTCGCAGTTTATTTCCAAAGCTTCCAAATAATATAGAATATATAAGTTATTATTAATTGATATGGCAATTAATTTGTTATTTTAAACATGATTACTTTGTTTTTCTCTTAAGGGGGTATTCTCATGAAAAGGATCTAAAAATTCTTTGTTTTTATTTTTTTTTAATTCTTCCTTATTTGGCCTTGAAAGAATTGTTAAAAAAATTGTTAATAAAATTTTAAAAATTATATAGTCTGGGGTCCTCATCGTTCAGACATTTTTTTGACATGGCCCTTACCAGAATTACCAGAATATATTTTGCCTTCTAAATCATTAAAATCAAAATTTTATGTATAACATGCCGGCATATTGTTTTACGTAATTATATTTATTATCCTGGTACGTGATATTGCGACAACTTTTGTAATTTTATTATTTTAATTTTTTCAATTTTTAACTTATAATATCGTGGGCGTTTTTAAGCATATTTTTTAGTTCACTCTTGGAACCTCAATGGAGCCTACAATATTGTATTTTTGTATTGAAAATTTGATAATTTGTAGTTTAAATAACAATAAATTCAATATACTGTTAAAGCTATATTTTTTTTCAAAAAATATCTAAAAAATCCTGAAATTCACATTTTTTTACCGTTTTGATCGGAATACCCCCTTAACTTGTATCACACACGCATTGTGTGATTTTATCACTACTACCTATAGTTTTGAAAGGAGCAGTTGTATTAATTAATTAATTAATGCAGAATTCATTAATTAGTTCGAAACTATAGTGGTTACAAAATAACCCAACGTTCGTGTAGTGTAAAGTTTAGTTTAGTGTAAATTAAAATTCCCCAAAATACCAACATGTTTCGGGACCAATGATTCCTTCATTAAGATACAAGATACAACGTATACTAAAAATTAAAAATAGAATTAAAAACATTCACAAAGTATGGGAGATGAATAAATAATTAAGTATTAATATGAAAAGAAATTTAAAAGATAACTAATTATAATTATAATGAGATAAGTAATTAACTATTAATAATTTTTCTTATTTCCAAAATTTATATTTAATTCAAATTTACAATACACGCTATTACCGCCCTTGTATATTAAAATCTAAGCGCGTCCAAATAATAGTTTTGGCAGTTTTATTTCAATCTACTATTTCTATTACATATTTTGTTTTTGTTATATATTATGTATACTCGTACAGTCGAAAGAGAAACTATTTTTACATTTTAAGGAAATAATTAGAGTTTATTGTTTTTGAATATCATGTAATATAACAAACATATTACAAATGTACAAGTTACTGCTGTCATGCGACTTTTTAATTAATTAATGATAAGATAATAATGTTTGTAGATTAGACTAGATTTATTTGACTGAATAGATTTTCAGCAGATAATCGGGTACCATGCAGACAATCATTGTTATGACTTATATGGATTTATTAAGAAAACTGGATAAATTATTATTTTTACTGATAACATAGATTATTTATATAATATTTAAAAATACTCTATCATAGATTAAAATACAGATATTTTTTGGTTTAGGTGTTTCAAATGGTATTGTGTGAATAATATTTTATAACAGAAATATATTTTTTTATAGATGTTTTTAAAGATAAGATAAATTATCTAAATACAATTGAAAGGCTCACTGGATAATGGTGTTAAGTAACATTTTTGTAAAAAATATTTTTAACCTGTAATTTTATTTAACTTATACTAAAGCGAATAAATTTACAACTACGTTTTACAAAAGATAGGTAAGTCAAAAATATTTTTAAAAAAATGCAAATTTTGATGTCGCTTATCTCCTTAACTGTTGACATTTCACCCAAAGTGTAAAATATATTTCCTATTTAAAATTAAATGAGTACGACTTTCCCAAAGTTATTTCTACTGCAAAGGCAACGAGACACCCTGTATATTTAATTGGGAATTATTGGGAATCTAATGATCTTGGCTTGCAATGCTTATAAATAAATAAAGATTGATTGTGTTTATTCATACTGTTGTTATACATTACTTATAGGTTTGCATTTTTATATCGTGAAAAAATGTGAATGCTCCCCTAAAAGACGTGTTAAAACTTGTAAAATGGGGTAATATATAGATAAGATAATGCAAATTAATATTAATTTGTAATTACATTTATAGAATATAATACGTAAATATAGTAATAATATTCGTTATTTAAATAGTTAACTTGGTGAAAATGGTAATCACATACACAATCCCTGGACTGGAGAAAATTCGGGTTCGTATCCTGGTGGTAACCAAATATTTGTTCGATAGATTTACACATATTTCTAATTCATTAATGTTATTTGTTTCAAATATTATATAATATAGCTACATTCGAATTGCAACCTCGCAATAAAATGCGTTTTAATTCAAAATAATACGAATTCGTGTTCATCACAATTAAATAAAAATTGGCAAATGAAAAGACACTTGAAACGCCCTGGTCAGTTAGTCTTCCAAAGTGTGCCCCGTGTGAAACAAATTGATGTTATAGCAGCGAACCAATCACAACTTGGCGACGCTTCAAGGGAAAATATAGAGAGCCAATGGAAATCTTGCAGACTTTTTCTCTAAAAACTTTAAGCTTGCATACCTACTCGTCTGCATAATTCATGATCCTCAGTTGCAGAACAATGTATTTTTTTGAATTACAAATGAGCTAGCTGTATTTTTTCTACGAAGATTGAACTACTGCCAGAGCGCTATAAATAATTTGAATTGACATAAATAATTCAGTTTCAATTCAATAAAACGGGTATTTTGAGAAAATAATAATGCAAACTTGGACAGAGCTCTAAACTTGTTATAAGCTCAGTTTTAAGGTACCTCTCTGATTTCTTTGGCCGACGATTAAGAACTCATTAAAGCATTCATCGTCAGGTGCGCGTAATGCGAATTGCTTCGTTCGCGATACTATCCAAAACGTGTGATTTTTAAATAATGTCTCACAGAGATGAAGCTGTGTATAAATGCGCACGGAAAGTCTTCATTAGGCGTTTACAGAGCTTACGATCTGTCTCGAGGCTGGCTTAAGTGATTACTTTACACAATGTAACGTTCACCGATTCCAGCCAAGATCAACCACATATCTATTAAATTTTGGAATGTTGTGTAAAGGGTGTAAAAGAGCTAGTCCACAATACTTTACAGGTCGATTCCTGCCTTTATTATGAGTCAAAAATGCTGACTAACCATGACCTAATATCAATAGTTATCAAAGTGTGTATTTTTTTCGATATTTCTGAGTTATTTTTTTTTTAAACTTTGAAGTATCGTTACAGTAACTTTTATCGATTACGAAAAATTGATTCGTTTCAATAAAAGTCAAATAAAATAATAAAAACCCTGTAAAAATCCAATAGGAATATTTTTCACTTAATACACTAAAGTACTTATAGTTGGGATATGATATTCATCCAAATTATTTAACAAATACACTAGATAATATGCCGCCCATCTTCGCCATACACTCCAGCTCCGCCCCCGTGAGACAACTATAATTGATCTTAATTAATGATTATCATTCTGTGGACAAAATCAAGTAATTTTGTTCCAGAACATATTAAAAAATAATGTATATGATTTTTTGTTCATTTGTCAACAGACTATAACATAGAGTAATCGGTAACCCATTTTACAGGTAAAATAAAGCTCTGCAATATAGTTATGTACATAGTTTGTTCGAATAATATCGAACCTTTATTTTCTATCGTATACAAGGTATTTCATAGCTAGTAGGATAAACATTACAGGTAGATTCCTGCCTTGATAATGAGTCGAAAATGTTCAAGCAACTATGACCTAACATCAATAGTTATAGAGATATCAACATATCATCACAAAAAATGAAAATACAATTTTTTATAAGATTTTTAACATTTTATTTGAGGTGTATTAAAGAGAATGAATTTTTCATAATTTATATAAGTAACTGTAATGATTGTACAATTTTTTGCAAAAAATAAGTCAGAAATATTAGAAAGAAAAAGTAAATTTTGATATTGTATATCTCCATAACTATTGATATTAGGTCATAGTTTTTTTGAACATTTTCGATTCATTATCAAAGCATCAATCCACCTGTAAAGTTTTTGCTAAAAGCTATGAGACACACTGTATAGATTTTCCAGACATGCGCCTAAGCCTTAGCACTTCCATCGCATTCATTTTACTTTCGGCGTTTTTTTGCCAACTCTGTTTTGCTAACTGAAATGTTAACTTATTTTAACTTATATGAATTATTTATACGGTTGGTTTATTTTGAATAACCTAATAAAGGCTAAGTTATGTTTAGTAGGCTCTCTTGTCGTAAAAAAGTTTTTGTGGATAGTTTAAGGCACTTTTAGTTCCTTATATAATATATCGAGCAATAAGAAAACTTAAGGCTCTGTTAACTAAATGTAAAAAAAAAACTCTTTAGTCTGTAGGAACAAAGAATTTAAGTTTTGAAAGATTTCTTTGTGAATGATAATAATATACTCTTAAGTAGTGACCATATAAGAATTTTAGTACCTAGCGCAATTCAGCTGTTACATTATTTTCCAGTTTATTATATAAGTATATTTAACATGTCATCTTCATCGTCGTTTTTATTATTTTATCTAGTTCTGATATAATTTGTATCAGTATTTATATTTATAAATCAATAGTTTTAATTAAAAGACGTGCTACCTTATCTGAGAAATGGAGATCATTTTCATTACGAAACATTAATTGTTTAATATTACGAGTAGTAAAATTCTTTTTCAAACTTCGTTTTCTCATTTATTCACTGCTGAATGAAGATTTACCTATATTTACTATATTTTTTCGGTAGATAGATTTTTTCTGTATATATGTCCACGAATACCTGTATGCATGTCCATGAATATGGACGATTTTTGCGTACGATGATGTGTACAAAGGATGTATTGCACGCCTGATGGTTTGTGAAAGTGCCCCTTAGCCAAAGCTCGCATCACTGGCTAACACCTATATACTGGCCGCATGCGCCATACAATGACGGCCACAGCGAGCTCTTTAAGCAAGTGACTCCTCAGTGTGCCCATTGACATCTGCACTTGCTTCGAACTTCGATTTACACTGCGGAATGCTATTTTGTTTATAGGTATTTTGGCATTCCATCATTTAAGATTTTATAAATGAAAATCATTGTCTTTAGCTTTAGTCCTTGTTTTGTGTGAGCAAATTTAACATCTATAAATTTAACATCTTACATAAATTACCCATCAATATCTCTGCTTGTGTTTTTTGCCACTTTTAACTCTTATTAACTATCACGGCGTCTCTCCGCAGAGGTAGGCAAGTCCTGGTGTACTAATTTTGCATTCACTTTTACGCAGCTTCTTATGTACTCTCTTCTATTTATAACAAGTCCATCGTCGAATATTTGATTTTTCAGAATATGCTCGTTTTTCAGAATATGGCCCTCTGTTCCTGATGCCTTCAACACTGATCTCACATATATTCTTTACCATCTTCTCCATGCTCATACGTTCCACATGACAAAACCTTCTAAATACTTCTTTATCTATTCAATCAACTATGCTACGAACTACTTTACATGCATTACGTCTTTGTTTACTCTTCGCTTTATAGTATACGGACTTCCGCACATGCCCCTGAGCCACCGCATTCAGTCTAAATTCGTTCTTTTTTTCCAACTCCAGGCTTTACTGAAAGTGTATTATTTTACTAAGTATATTCTGTATACTGATGGGGAATTTATTTCTCTGTCTCTGTATATGAATTACATATTATATATTTGTATAACAGAGTGAAAATATTCACGCTTTACCCACTTTTAATAGAGAACTTAATTCTCGTGTTTAAAAGTGAGGGGGGTTATTTTGTGTTATTTTATTATTAAATGGTAGCATTGTATAGGAATAGTGAAAAAGGACATAATGTAATAAAAATAAAATGTGTCTACAAACGTTAGTTTAAAATAAAAAATTAAGAAGGTTTTGTATTAAAATTTCAAGTGTATAATGATTATTTTTGATACATTTTTTTCATACATTTGTTGAGATTGATTTTTTGAATAGTTTTGTTTTGAAATTTCTATAATTATTTACCGTCTTCATTTCATTGGGAATATCATTGAGCAATGATTTTTGGCTATGCTAGTACTAAATTAAGGTTTCAAAATATTTATCAAAGCATTATTATTGAAGTACGTTTAGTGAATTTGGAGTATTGCAAATTATTGATAAATTTCATTTAATATTTAGGACAACAGTTATTTATACGGTTGTTTTATTTTGCTTATTACATCCAACGCTGACTCAAAATCGATTAAAGCGGAATTTTTGAGATTGGATATGTATATTTATTTAGGCAGTTTTTTAAGAATAATAAAAAATATTATAATTTTGCGCCTGCCTAGGGACGGTGGTCCTCGATGTGTCCCCGTCTAAGAAAGTACTGGGAATAAGAAACTGCGATAAATAAACCATCCCCATTCGGGACCGTAAAAAACTTTTTATTCCCAGGCAGAATAGCGCAAGACGTGATACGTTCCAAAGTTGATTTTACGTGGTGGGCATTATTTTTATTTTTAGTACGGGGAGCGGCGAGGGGTGGAAAGGGAAGTGTGTCGCGCTCACCTTTATTATTTACCGCCCGGCCGGAAGCGGATGTTCCATTCTACGTTTCAGACGGGAGAAGAGTGCAATTCGAATAACGAATTCATATCCTTAGATCTAGTCCATTTTGGGTATAATTTATTGTTTACTTTACAATATTTTATATGAAAGTATGTTCTAAGAAAACAGTTACTGGATTTTCTCCCCAGAAGGATAATTAATTATCATTAACAGTTGCGACCATGTGTAGTATATAGTTAATGAGAAAAAAAAACAGATAGGTATCTCTAGCATGGACCATTGAAATATATGAAAGATTCCATAATTTCGAACATGTAAGGTGTACCAGAGCTAGCAGCAGAAACTTGGCCGATTGATTCCTGCCTATGTTATGAATCTAAAATGTTCAAGCAACCGTGACATAATATCAACAGTTACGGAGATATGCAATATCAAAGATAGCGTTTTTTATTCAATATTTCTGACTTATTTTTTTCAAAAAGTTGAACTACAATTACTGTAATTTATATCGATTATGAAAAATTCATTTGCTTCAATACAACTTAAATAAAATGATAAAAACCTTGTAAAAGAAGACTTTTTTCAATTTTTTCAAGGTTTTTATCATTTTATTCGACTTGTTTTAAAGAAAATGAATTTTTCATAATAGACATAAGTTACTGTAATGATAATGCAACTTTTTGAAAAAAATAAGTCAGAAATATTGAAAAAAATGCAAAATTTGATATTGCATATCTCCATAAATATTGAATTAGGTCATGGTTGCTTGAACATTTTAAACTCATAACTTAGGCAGGAATATACCGGCCAAGTTTCTGCTGCTAGCTCTAGTACACCCTTGAATATAGAACTTTTAAAATGTTGATAATGTGTGAATGTTCTTACGATGGAATTGGTGAACATTGCATTGTGTACAGTGATCACTTAAGCCAGCTCATACAGGTTGTAAGCCCTGAGCTACCGCATAAGAGACTTCCATCCACGTTTCTCAAATAGTTTCGTCTCTGTGAGACTTCTATAATTTATCCTAATTACCTAATTTATGCTAGTATCATACCAGAAAATTTTCTGTCGGTACACCGACATTTTACATATTACAGGGTACACCCTGTAATATGTAAAAAGTTTTGGATTGTATGATATTTGGTTCGGAGGATTTTGGCAGATAACAGATGATACAGGTACAAAAAAAGTGAAATGTAAAAATAACAATCCTGATTTTTTAATATGTTTAACGGGACAGTACTATACACTCATATTAATCATTGCTAGAAGCTCTATAAATAATCATGGCATTAACGTTGTAGTAACAAAGCTGAATTTTACATATTTGAGTATTAGAAATGAATAAAGCACTAAAAATAAAATTTAAAAATAAGTAGGTATATAGATTAGTACTGTATGCCTTCGCCAATACATTTAAACACTGCACTGAAGTCCTATCTGTGTTAATTTCCTAGTTATATGGGAATGCATATCGTACAAGTGCCGCGTCATTTTTTTTATAAATAAGGCACTAAATTCTCAATATTCCAAGAAAAATAATTTTTTTGATATTTTTTTTCCAATATATTCAAAATTTGCTGCCAAAGTTAATTTTGAATATGTCTTGAAACAGGGAAAAATAATTAAATTTTTTGTGTTACCCCTTTATTTATTATAAATTATACATTTTTACTGTTGAATCAATGGTTTTCTAGATTTGTTAAACATAATAGGAAAATGTGTAATTTTTAATTGTAATTTGTTGATAATAACATTACTCAGATGAATATTCCATTTCGGATTTTCATAAGCCCACTTCAATTTTAATCCCAGTGTTTTCTTCAATCCAGAACAGGTAGTTCGTGACCCTGGCGTGCACTGATGGCCAGCCGACTTCACACTCGGAGGCGAATCCGGAGGACACAACACCGACCTGGAAGTTAGGAAAAAGGGATTGTATTTTTCTAAGGATCCTAGAAAGTAACTGAACAAATTTTGGAAGTCGCTTGGAATAGATGACATTTAATTTAAAACACATTTATATCGCAGTGGCCATGGGTGGGTGCCTATATTTTGAGTAGAATCCTAAAGAGTAACAATGCAAAATTTAATCAAGATCGTAGATTGTAGGACTGTACAGAAAACAGATATTCAATTTTATATAAAAAGGTAATTAAGTAATAATTACAATACAAACAGAATATTTTAAAGACTTGTATTCTTTCCGAAATACTTATAGAAAATAATTATTAAATTAATGAATAATTACCAGATAAGTTGTTCCTTCCAACACAATGGTCAGTGGTCCACCAGAATCTCCCTGTAAAAAAGAAAATTGATTAAATATCGCAACTTTCAAACGGCGAGTGAGGTTCAAATGGTATGTGCTATAGACATACCATTTGAACTAACTAGGCGTGCGAGGGAGGGCGTCGCTGTCGCGTAACAGAAGTTGTCACGGTGTAAATTTATTACATAATACATAATGTACAGAATGTCCGATGACCGGTGTCGTATTAAATACAGAAATTTGGTCGGGCAGCACTAAAGAAACCATGCAGTAATGGCGACCGTTCCATCTGTCAAACTGTTAGACGGTAATATCGGTCCATTATTCCCTTTTTCAGCTTCGCAAAACTTTAATACTTCATTGGCAATTGTTCTTGCACCATCCCGGACTGTTTAGGATGTTTTGGACATAATAATTCAGTGTAAATTGGTAATCAAGATGACACAGCTCGCGCTCAAAGACGAGAATGAACTGAATGACAGGGCGAGGGATTACCGCCGGGTGCGGGCGGGGCGGGTTTTAGTTCAAAATTCGCCGCACACCAAGTTACGTTGGGCAAGCAATACGAAGGTCATTACCTACTAAGTATGATCTCGTGGTAATGAAGATTTACTATAAAAAAAAATTTTTACAGTTTTTTTTTGTAATTCAGAATTATTTATAAAAAAACATAGTGACACGTTTGATAAGACTCAATAGACTTGGTTGAGCATTTAATATTTAATCTCCCTACGAGTAAGTGAGCATCGGTCTTTCTCGTGTCAAACCGGGATACCAGTAAACGCCGAGAAATCAAGCAAGGCGTGAAAATAGCACTTTGCAAATACCTTAAAAGAATAGTATACATATATCTAAAAATAGGCAAAGTAGTAGTGGTGGGTAACTTACGTCGCAAGTGCTCTTGTTACGGTTTCCGCTGGTACAGATGTGTGTTTGCTGAGCTTTTCCAGAATATATGTCGCGGCACTCGCTGATGGAAATGACATTCATGACGACAGTTCTGAGGTTATCGGAAATGCTGGTACTTCCTGATTATTAAAGGAATAAACGCTTTGTCGTTAACTTTTTATTTTTTTATTTTACAGATATATACGGCTTTAACGACTTTTATTCTAAAATATGTACAATTGATAAACAATAGACAAATCTAAACATTAATAGTAATTTTATACAATAGGCAATGTAATAAATTATAGAATAAGAAATAATATCAATTTTTGGGAGGAAACAAACTACGAAATAATTAAGATAAATTATAGAAGTCTCACAGAGACAAAGCTGTTTATTTATACGGGAAACGTGTGTGAAAGTCTTTATAGGGTGGTAGTTCAGGGCTTGATGTATTGTATGAGCTGGCTCAAGTATGTACTTAAGTGATTTATGTGAGACTTCCATAATTTATCTTAATAAATAATTATCCCTCTGTTGACAAAATCCAGTAATTGTGTTCTCAGAACATTAATATAAAAATATTGTTTTAAATCTATGAATTACAAAATTTAAAAATAACCATAAGCGTATAAGCCATGGTTTTAGAGATATAAGGAAATAAAAAAATAAAAAAATTATAAGTAAGCATCTAGCTTAAGAAAAGAGTGCCCGTGCACGCACACTTGCTTCACTGTGTACTCCACACTGTGTGGGACTCTGGGCCTACTAATAAAACAACACATTGACTCACCGTCGTGTTCAACTCCCCAACCAGAAGCTCTGCCAGCAAAATTCGCGAATTCGAAGCTGGAGATTGAGAGGGTGGGTAGTTTGGCCGGCTGAATAGTGGCTGAAAAAAAATTGAAATGTGTATTTATTTACTTAACTCGTCAAATTTATGTGTATTTATTTACTTAACACGTAAAATTTATGTGTATTTATTTACTTAACTCGTCAAATTTATGTGTATTTATTTACTTAACTCGTAAAATTTATGTGTATTTATTTACTTAACTCGTCAAATTTACGTGTATTTATTTACGCAACCTGTCAAGAATGACGGAATATTATTCGCGTCTTTGCTAAGCCTTAATATATATATTTATAGCATCTTTTTGGCGCTCCACGGAGAGGCGGCCGTGGCAACATGCGTGAAACGGCCGGTTCGGGTTTAGTAGCCAGGGGTTCAAGCCCCATCTACGGCCGTTTTTTAGCCGTGAATTCGAACAAAATTACGGGTACAGACAGATGGACGGACAGACTAAAAACGAAATTATAAGGTTTGATATCAACCCCCCCCCCTAGTGGGCTTTTACATTAATATCATATTATACGGGTGTCTCGTAACTAGTAACAAAACCTTGGGGAGAGTCTTCTTCATTCAATTTTGAATAGAAAATATTCTCTATACTTTGGGTGAAATGTCAACAGTTACGGAGATAAGCGACATAAAAATGTACATTTTTCGCATCGACGTCAAAGTTTACATTTTTATTTCAATCAAAACCATCGAAATATGAAGAGCACGGAAAGGGAATGAAAATTCATTCATTCATACAAAATAGATTGTACTTTTAAAGTTTACGAGAACATGAGAATCCATTTGTTCGGTGTGTGGATAATCGCTCGCTCACAGTTGCTCGCCAGAAAAGTTGTCCTCCAATTTTGAGACAGGATGTTTTTATTATTTTTTACTCAACTATAGAAATTATAGATTATCGAAGCTGAAATTTCATTACGATGGACATGCCCGGTAAAATCTTCGGGAACAAAGATTTCACACAGAAGGTCACGTGCGAGGTACCTACCGTAAAACAATTTTGCTGAAATTCTAGAACAATATGTTCTTATGATTAGGAAAAAAATCTGATGGAGAGCAATTGTGTGGCGAGCAACCTTCCCGGCGAGCAAATACGGGCGAGCAACTGTGGCCGAGCAATTGTTTAGCGAGCAATTTTCCGGTAATACATTTATTTTGTCCTTTCAAAGTTCTCATAACAATTAATTGCCATAGCAGACCTGTGAAATCGACGTTGATCGGCAGTTCAATGAGGGCTATATCGTGCAGGAGCTCGACCGGGTCCCACTTGGGGTAAGTAATGGCCTTCGTGGACTGGATCCTCAGGTTGTCTGGATCGCTGATGCTGTGGGCTCCCAGGACGACCTCGAACTCGGTGGCGGTCGTCTCGCCGTCGTACACGCAGCGGGCCGCCGTCAGCACGAAGTTGGCGCTGATCAGGGAACCTCCGCAGAAGACTGTCCCGTCGGGGCGGCTGACGAAGATACCCGCCTGGAAGTTTGACGGTAGAGAATGAGGATATCTGTGATTAGCTTGTGAGTCTACGTTCTTTCGAATTATCAGAAATTTTATATATTATATTTAGGGCCGGTTGTATCAACTTGGATTTTATATAGCGACGTCAGTTTAAACTGTGAATCTGTTTTAAGACAGTGCGCAGGTGCATTGGGCGTGATTTTTGACATATATCATCAAAATGATTTTTATAAATTTTTTCGACATTATAGTGTGGGTAATAGTGATGGGTCCGCTCTGTACTCACTACTACAATGTAGTACTACATTACATTGAAGTGCACACTTCGCACGTTTTGATGTGTAGTGCACACTACTAACTACAAACACCAATGTTATTGAAAGCATAAATTTCAAATAGTACACTTCATTTCAAAGCGAACACTACAAAGTACATATACTTCATTCATATTTTACGTGAAATTTTTGGGAAGTTGATGTAGATATATGAAGAAATCTCTGGAAACTGTAACAACCCCCCCCCCATGGTTTGAAAAATTTTGGGACCCATGAAGAAATTTTTGGGAAGTTGATGTAGCGCTAAATGAAGAAATCTCTGGAAACTGTAACAACCCCCCCCCCATGGATTGGAAAAATTGTGGGACCCATGAAGAATTTTTTGGGAGTTGAGGTAGAGCTAAATGAAGAAATCTCTGGAGGAAACTTGTAACAAAACCCCCCACCCCCACATGGTTTGAAAATTTTGGGACCCATGAAGAAGAAATTTTTGGGAAGTTGATTTGTAGCGCTAAATGAAGAAATCTCTGGAAACCGAAACAACCCCCCCCCCCCCCCATGGTCTGAAAATTTTTTGGATTCGATGAAGAAATCTGGCTGGCGACCTTTTTTATTTGGGAAAAAACGAAAAAAATATTAACTCACTAGTACTACATTACTTCATTTCATTACACTTCACTTCATTAATACTACAATTACTTCATTAATACTACAATTACTTCATTACTTCACTTCATTTACTTCACTTCATTTCGTAGTACTACAATTACTTCACTTCAAGTAGTTTTTACTACAATTGTAGTGTACACTTTGTAGTCTTCAAACTGGTGAACGTGTGTGTGTTGTAGTCTTCATTTTGAAATGTTGCTTTTCCCTTCGCTAGTGGGTAACGGCTTACCCTATCCACAATCCAAGAAACAGAACTCCAGATACATTACATACCCACCTTTTCATCTATCCTGTTCTTCTAAATATTCTAGTCCATATAGTTATAAAAAGCCCACAAAGTAGAGCAGCGGTTTGGTAATTTATTAATTAGTCGAATCATTTAGTTTGTGCCATTTTAACAAGATATGCGTATTCAAAATACCTGTATGAAAACTAATTAATAAATTTTCATTTGATACAGTTCAATGAAAAAACCTCCAAAAAAGGTTTTAAGTATTTTATTTGACATGTATCAAAGCTAATGAATTAAATGAAGATGAAAATAAGTCAGAATTATAAAAGAATGCTAATTTTGATGTCATTATCTCCTTAACTATGACACTTTACTCGAAGTGTAAAGAATGTATTCTATTCAAAATTGAATGAAGGATACTGCCCTTAAGTTTTTGCTACTAGCTAAAGGCACCCTATAGATAATCCAATCATTTCTCACATGATCTCTTTTCTGAACCGTTGAAATCGATCGCGTCTTGGTTAACAAAACAAAATATTTATTGGGAAATTGATAATTAAAATTTTGGCATTTAATGAATGATTAATTTCGACAAGAAGATTTTAATAAAAAAATAACGATGGAATTAACCACTCACTTGCCCCGGTCTGTTTATTTATCTACGGAAAACAGTTATTACCTTTGTACACTTACATAGCACGTGCCGCATTCAATAAGATAAGACCTTCCTCTGCGATGGAAACCTAACCTAACCTAACCTACCTAACCTAACCTAAACCTAAAACTTCGGCAGAGAAAGATAAAATGTTACATAGGGTTAGTTCTCTTAGATGGCTGTGAAACGTGGTCTCTGCAAGTTAATGTTATGAATCGGTTGAAAGCATTCGATACACCTGAGCATGTCGGGGACCTGATAAGGCATAGACAGAAAAATAAGAAGCACTTCACTTACAAAGAAAATTCTTCGGTCGGCTGTTTGTTTAGAGGCAATTTTGACTATCGGCCGTATTCTGAAATAAGCGGTATTGCTATTTTGTGTCTTGACAGTTACTGTATAACACTGTAATGCCGCCAATTTTGACGTTTTATGTTTGACAGGTTTGAAATTAATGAATTCAATCATTCAGAAATCTCAAAAACGTAAACAAATGTTAAGTTATTCACAATTATGAATAATGAGAAGATATAGAAATAGCAATATTGCTTATTTCAGCATACGACCGCATGTTTGTTAAAATGCGGGGCAAGCGAGGGTTAATAACATAATGTGAATGAAGATGCCGAAAAATAGTTTAACATACAGACTTTCACTTTTCGTAGAAATTTAGCGGACTCTATCATGTTAATTAAAATCGCACACAATTTATTTGATACTCCAGATCTCCTTCAACGTCTATCGTTCCATATCCCAAATCGTAACAGCAGACAGTCACATACTTTTCATCTCCCTCTTGCAAGACCAACTCTAAACAAAACTCATTCTGCTATAGATCCACAAATTCATTTAACGTAAATTACAACCACTTAGACATTTTTTACTCGACTATTCGGGACGTTAAAAAAATCAACTTCACAACCGCACCCTAACTAATTAACTTAATTTATATTCCCATATACGCCCATACTTCTTTCCTTTATCCTAATCCTACATCCCACTCCGCCCTCCCCCCCCTTATCAATATATAATGAAACCATAAATTTTCATAATGTCACACTTTACTAATATCATTAATAATTAATCTTAAGTGGAAAGTTTATAATTGGCACAACTAACTATTTTTACTTCCTTTCTTTTAACTCGTGGCGTCTGCTTGCTTGTTTCCTTCACGAAAAAACTTTGGATCGATTTTTAACCCTTTTCCCGTGATCCAATCGAGCTGAAACTTTGCAAGCAGACTCGTGGCGACCATCAAGGAGATCTATCAAATTTTCGTTAAAAAAAATTAATAATTAAAGTATAATGTTGGATTTTTAGAAATTTTAATGGTTTTTTTCAAATTGGAATCATTACAAAAGTTTGATTACCACCAACGGCGGCTTAACGACGGCGCCATGGAATATTTAAAATTTGAATTACTCCGTCGGTATAATAGGTACATCACTACGAATTTCGAAAATTTACAAAACAATTGGTTCACAGATGACAGCAAAATTGGGTATTTTGGGAAGAAATTAAATAATCATTTATTTCTATTAGATTTCTGCTTAGTTTTGAAGAATTCTACATTACTCAAATCTGATTCTGACTAAATCATTTGACGCTGGAAATTCATAAGGTACGATATTGATGATAATTGAATCTATCAAAATCTTGACATCTCAAAATCTGACATTTTAGAAATATATAAAATTCCTGTAAGTTTAGTGTTGTGTTATACGTTTTAATTTGTCTTTAATTATTGTTATTTTTTACAAAGAAAGGGAGTATAGTAAAAACTTGGTTTTTATGGGTTAGTTTTTTATTTCTTGTATGTTCAGCAAATCTTCAATTAACATACAGTTAATTGAATATTTGCTGTTAATTTTTCCTAAAATAAATAAATAAATAAAATAAAATACCTGGAATGGCCTTGAGCCTGGAACCGCTTCCGTTCCTCCGACGATCCTGCCATGTTGCACCATCTTCAGGAGGTTCATGAACCTGTTGATCCCCTTGGGGACGATGTACTGGTTCTCGACCGGCGCGCCGACCGTGGCCGCGGCCATCAACAAGCAGAGGAAGAGCACTACCTTCATGATGCGAGGATTACTGCCTCATCACTGGGCCGAGGAGTCTTTATATTGCGTGTCCGTATCTTATCAGGCCCTGCTAGTATCATAAAAATTCACAGAAAATTATTTCCGGTGGTATCTTCATTGAATATCTGACCCAAGTCATGGAACCAATATATATTAATTAATTTTCCTAAAATATTGACACGTTTACACGTTTTTTTAATGAACGCAGAATCATATCATGTCATATAAAAATTGCTTTATTTTATACTTATATTATTATTGCTTTAATTATATTTCCTTTTTAAATGTTTCATGTAATTAATTCAATTATTTTAATCTAACGTTTAAATAAATTTTCGTAAAAATTTGATTTAAATATTTTATTAGGGTACGCGCGCACTAGCGTTTTTTCGCCGCGCGGCGAAAAAACGCAGCGGCATAATGTCGCACAGCAGCGTGCGTTTTAACAAAGGGTTTTGAATCGTAGTGCGCGCACTTAGCGGCAAAAAAATGCAGCAGCGAAAAATCTATGAAATGTTACAACTCTTTTGCGGCGCGGCGGTCAGAGGCAAAAAACGCATCTTTTTCGGCGCGCACTACGCGCTGTTTCGCTGTACAAGAACAATGGCTACACGCAATAATTATGCTGATCTGGATGAAGATTTTAATATTGAAATGCTAACTACGAAAGTTGAGAGAAGACCACCATTGTATGATATTACCTACTTCAAAAGAATAGTGATAGAAACATTAAACATTTCTGAATGGATTATTTTTATATGTGATAGAACATCCAACTAGTTTTAAAAATTCATAAAACATTCTTTATTCATTCGATAATATTGGAAGTAATTTCGGGGTAATCGTTAAGTTCCATCAAATAGTTTAAACAACTGCCCGTTGTTTAGATGATCAGCGGCATTATGCCGTGGTGCGCGCGCCTGCTGTTTTCGCCGCGCGTCAAAATGTCGCAGTGCGCGCGCCTGCTGTTTTCGCCGCACGTCAAAATGTCGCAGTGCGCGCGCCTGCTGTTTTCACCGCGCGTCAAAATGTCGCAGTGCGCGCGCCTGCTGTTTTCGCCGCGCGTCAAAATGTCGCAGTGCGCGCGCCTGCTGTTTTCCCCGCGAGTCAAAATGTCGCAGTGCGCGCGCCTGCTGTTTTCACCGCGCGGCAAAATGCGCAGGTTTTTTCGCCGCTCGGCGAAAAAACGCTAGTGCGCGCGTACCCTTACTGTTTGAATTTAAGTTAAGCCCCAAACTTTCACAGCTGGTAGAGACCCCGTAAAAGTCCTTTATCTGAAAAAAAATTAAAATATTTATACATTTTTGCAGCACCTTAATGTAGATATAATAAAATTAAAAATATACTCCTGTTTCACGCTTCAACTTGTATCTTGCAAAGCAGCTGAACTGGGTTGCAACATAGTAAAACACTGGCTAGAAAATAATTTGCTAACAGTCAATCTCAAAAAAACTAAGTATTTGACATTCAGCATAGATAAAAGAGGGCAGCCATCTAGCGATTTAAAATTGACTATGCATGATTGCCAACACCAAAACTGTGGTTGCACCCCCTTGGAAAATGCAGATAGTGTGAAATGAATCATAATAGGGAATTGTAATCGACAGGCACCTAAACCGGAAACTTCACATTGAACTATTATCGGGAAAAGTTCTAAAACTCATTTATCTATTCAAATCCATACGTAATATTTTTAATAAACAGCAACTCAAAACTATCTATTATGCTCTTGCCCAGTCATTTTTGAACTATGCGAATCCAAGTTGGGGAGGTGCTTACAAAACCACATTAAAACCATCTATAACGGCACAAAAAACCTTGCTCCGAGTCATTAATAAGAAACCATTTATATACCAATCAGACAGACTATTCAAAGAATTTAATGTACTGGACGTTAGACAGCTGTTCGTTAAGTCTACCCTCATCTTCTACATCAAAAACACAAACCACCTAACAGCAACCAGTAACTCGCATTCACATAATACACATAATACTAGACAAGCATTACGAAACCTTGACGAAATACCAAAAACTAAGACAACACATGGACAGAAAAATTACTCGTACATAGGGCCTAAAATATTTAACATATTTAAAACAGACTTCCCGGAAATCAGAATATACTCAATTAATAAAATAAAAGCTGGCTTACCTCCAAAGGTAGAACAGCAACTGAAAACTTACTTACTGTAATTGCATAACAATGTCTATAAATAAAAATATATACCTATATA
>JADDOH010005315.1:0-19055 GCA_016648135.1 Agrypnia vestita | reverse complement strand
GAAAAGGCCAATTTTGTGTTAAAAACGGAAATAAGTCTAGATGACGTATCCGGTGGGAAAAGGCCAACTTTGTGTAAAAAACGGAAATAAGTCTAGATGACGTATCCGGTGGGAAAAGGCCAACTTTGTGTAAAAAACGGAAATAAGTCTAGATGACGTATCCGGTGGGAAAAGGCCAACTTTGTGTAAAAAACGGAAATAAGTCTAGATGACGTATCCGGTAGGGAAAAGGCAATTTTTTTGTTAAAAACGGAAATTCAAATCCGCAAAGATATTTTCTTAGGTAATGTATAGCCGCGCGCCGGCGTAATGCAGGATTGTATAGTTGACATATTTGATAATGAATGGGCCCACTTATGATAAACGTGATTTGTCAATTTCTATGAATAAAACAGCAAAAACATATATTTTATATATGCATCTATGGCGTGAAGTGTCAAAATTTATCATTTTTAAACTTGAAATATCTGCTTTTAAACCATCAAGCGGAAAAATTTGTCTTCATCTATGTAATCAGGACCCTTTATTACGCCAGGAAAAATTTTTCTTTGATCAAAATTCAAGTACGTTTGTATTCTTGACTATAGCCTTGGCTTGATAACTCCATTACACACCGCTAGAGTCGCTTCGTGTGACAGATTAGAAGCGTTGATGGAATGACGTTAGCGAACAGCCTCCGCCCCCGACGTTCACACCCCGCGGAAGCTGCCGGATTTATCTTCGGAGGGTGTGGTGGCCGGGCGCCAGGGAGGCTGCGGGGAGGGAGGCGCCGCCGGATCGTGACCCGCGGCGATATCCGCGCGGGGCGGATTTAGGTTAGAGGCTCGGACTACGAGACGAGACCGGCAGACGAGCACGTAGCGGTCCGTGCGTAAATCTTCCGGCTGGCTGCGCAACGTGCCCAAGCGAAGATTTTAAGAAATTGAGTTAAATATTCCGTCAAAACTATTCTTTAAAACGTACAATACGTTTTTTTTTCCGAGGGTCACGAAACTACGTTAGAAAAGTGCGCAACTGTTTAGAGGACCGATTCGACTCCATTTACTTTTTATTTATTTGTATATTTATGTGCATACGGTGCATACAATACGTTTTGAGTTATAATTTAAACCTAATATAACAGTGATTGTGTCATTGGTAAGTGATTGTTTAGTAACTGATTTATCTGTTGGAAGTTTAAATCACGAATTGTTATCTTTACAATCGAACATAAATATCATAGTTAGCATTAATCACCGTTAAAAAAGGGGTTTAGCTAATCACTAGTGGGGGTAGAATACAAAAAAAATACACATTGGATAACTACATACATGGCGTGGCACGGATTACCTCACGAAAGCTTATATTTCCTTATGATATAAAGTTATTGGTAAAGTTAAGTTTGGTTGATTATGTTAGGTTACGTGAATTTGATACAATTTTAATCGTTACAGAAATACTGTTTAATAGAACATAACAAAAAAAAATCTGGTTTGGGGTTTCTGGAATATTCTGCCGTGTTTAGGGTCCATCATCAGGGTGTGTTGTATTGTGTGTTGATGATGTTGTCAAACCTTTATAAACATCACACCCATTACACAAGTACAACACATCAGACTGATGATGGACCCTGCGATGAGATCCGAAACGTTGGTCAGAAATATCGTACAAACACGGCAGAATATCCCAGAAAACTGAACGGCCATGAAAACCTAATAACATTTATAATAAAATATGTATCAAAAAAGATGATTAATTTTTAGATGCAATATTTTACGTAGGTGGGGTTAACATTTCAAAAAAATATTGAGCTGTCGCCTAAAAAATTTTTGACTCCATCTAAAATTTTGCACATTTGCGGACTTATCTCGCTGTCTTCCCGAGCCCGCTAGATTTGGGGCATGCGTGTCGGAATTACGCAAGTTTCACCAAAATTAATTAATCCGAGCATATTTTCTGCCACCGAGGAATTTTGACTGAAATAGATTGAAAAATCACAAAACATGAAAAATAAATCACCATAGGCATTCGACATATAGACTACATTTCAAGCAGAAATTCAATTGACTCAGTGTTCATAGTAGGCTAATCGAATATGTTTATTTTGTTTCATATATTATCACGTGTCGTGGCTAGGGAGGAATGAATGAAAACACTGGAAATTAATTAGCGATTTTACAATAACTGATTAATTAACTATTCAATGTACAAAGTCACTTAACACCACTAAACTTAACGCTATTTTTTAATTAAACTTTTCGCAATTTATGTATATCACTCGTAAATAAACGCTTTATTACCTCTGGGTAACACGTTTTTATAACTTGCTATAATATTCCGTTCTCGCACGTATTATTTATCGCTTATTTATTTTGCCAATTAGGTAAGTACTTCGCTCGATTATTCGCTCTGATTTTCGGACAGTGCGTAAATTCTTTTAAGCATGCCATTTCGTGACAATATTTATAAATATTTTAAAATAATTTTTAAATTCTCATACGCGGTGTTGGAGAACTGTTGAAAGGCAGAATAAACAAGACATATATTATGTAGAAACCGAATTTTCATATACAAAGTGACCCAAAAGCCAATGTCATATCTGGCCAACTCATGACTGACCAGAATATCAAAATATTGAGATATCTTTGTGAAAAATCGTTAATTTTAAAAATACTGGCACTTTTTGAATTTCAAAATCGACAAATTAAGATCAGTTTTTGAATGTCACAGATACAAAATTCTATATCCTAAGATTAATAAGAATAAGAAGTGGTATATACATATTATAAAATATCTTTATCACTCGAAAAAACTTCTCGAAGGAAAGAAAAATACGAAAAACACACAGCGTACCCTAAATCCACACCTAATGTATGCCACTAATATTTATAGCAATACACAATACATTTACAAATTGCAATTGATTAAAGCAAAATTTGCTTAAGAATACCTTTAAATATATGACTATGAGTAATACATTTAAAAAATCGCAAATATAAACAACTTTCGCAATTTACAGATTTCAGACATTGCGTAAGTATTTTGAAATAAGCTATATTGCTATTTCTGTATCTTGAAAGTTATTTAACAACATTGTGATGCCGCCAATTTTGACGTTTTAAGTTTGAAAGGTTTGAAATATGAATCATGAATAATAATAAACCTGTCAAACTTAAAACTTCGAAATTGGCGGCATTACAATGTTACATAATAATGTCAAGATGCAGAAATAGCAATATTGCTTATTTCAGAATACGGCCGATTGTGTGTTACGCATGGTAACACTCGCACTAACTTAAATGAATCCTTAAGTGAAATGTAGTCTTCGTGTACCGATAGATATCTTACTAAGAGTGCAGGGAAACTGATGCATCATGTGGTGGACACGAAGCCCTCTTGTTATTAAGGTACAATTTCAAATACACAACAAAATATTTATGTTGTTGTATTGAAAATTGGAACGCTGTATTACAGCTGTAGTAAAGAGATAACAAAAGAACAGACAATAATTCAAATTATTACTTTTTTACTCCCTTTCTTTTAACTCGTAGCGTCTGCTTGTCTACTTGTCCTGTCTGCTTATCTGAAGAATAAACTTTGGATGGATTTTTAACCCTTTTCCCGTGATCCAATCGAGCTGAAACTTTGCAAGCAGACTTGTGGCGACGGTCAAGAAGATCTATCAAATTTACGTTAAAAAAAATAAATCAATTTTTGGATTTTTCAAATTTCGAATGGTTTTTCCATACAAATTATTAAGCTGTATGAAAATATTTCAACGCGTCTGGTAGACGCGAAACCTGATTTTTGGAATATTTTTATTACTCCCTTTCGTAGCGTCGCCCGGCCGAAGCCCAACGCGTAGGTTAAGCGCCAAACCAGTTTCCACTAGTAAATGAGAAAGGGAGTATATTAAAAACTTCGTTTTTATGGGTTGGTTTTTTTATTTTCCTTTTCTTCTTTTTTTATATAAATAGATAGGAGCCGACATGTACAAGTGTCGTTATTTTTGACGGGTTACAGCTAATATTTTGCGAATGCCTATTCACCCTTTTACGTACGTTCTCACGCCCATCCTAGAACTGGTTTAAGACACTTGTGTTATAAACAGGGTCTCTAGTGGCTAACTAGCAAAGCTAGTAGCAAAAACTTTGGGGGAGTCTTCTTCATTAAATTTTGAATAGAACATATTCTTTGCACTTGGGGTGAAATGTCGACAGTTACGGACGGAGATAAGCCATATCAAAGTTTACATTTTTTCAATATTTCTAAAAAAAGATAGACTATCAAGTAATTTATAACCAATATTAAAAAATTATTTACATAAGTCAAATAAAATGATCTAAACCTTACAAAAAAATCTGGTTCGAATTTTTGCACGATTTCAATATTTTTATTTGCCTTTTATTAATTAATAAAATCTACTCCGGCACTGACCTCCCCTCCACATTCTGTGGTTCAAAATGGTTCACACGTATTATAGAAACCGTAACGTTTAAAAAGTTTGAACAGAAACTTTAAGGTTTAAGAGGATTATTAATTGGTGAACGTTGCATTGTATAAAATGATTACACTTAACCCAGCTCATACAAGTTATAAGTCCTGGGCCACCCAATAAAGATTTCCTTATTTTAATTAGTTTAAAATAAAATTAAAGGTTTAAAGCAATCTTAAAAGTACCGGTACACATATCGTTGGGTAAAAACTAAAATCGTTATCTGGTCTCCCATTTAAGATATTCGAACCAGCATAAATAAAAAATCTTGAAATTTGTATGCCAAAAGAGGCAGCAAGGGGTCCAAATCCACATTTTAATTCTTCATTGCTGGATACTCAACTAGCCATAGTTATGACATTCCAGTCACCTTAAAGAGTCGTCTAAATTGATGACAATGCTCCCGAATTTGGGATATAAATCATGGTTTATATAATTTTTTCTATAATTTTTTTACATTTTTCAAAGAATTATTGTATTGTTATCATGCTAGTGGAAACCAGAACCGTATATTTTGCGGGAGGAAACAATATTTTTTTATAAATATCTGCAAAGCCTCATTTTTGCCTGTGGCTATGAAAAAAATTGAGTATAGATTCAAGACGGTGGCAGAAAAAAAAATGTTTTGAGCTTCACACCGATGTGGTTTTACTATATGTGGTAAAAATATCTGAAATAGTCAAGCAACCTAGGTAATTTCACGTGAAATGGAACATATTTGTGAATTTTTGAAATTTACGCAACGCAACGAAATGCGCGCGCATCATGCGACGGAATTTTTCACACCATGAAGTTAGCCGTTAAAGAGAGTAAGTATGCATATTTCATATATTTTCCAAGTTCAGTTCACTTGCAAGAGACACAGACTGCGAACATAGTAGAGGAATGCGCATCCAGTCCAGCTATCTTCCAACCCAAGATATACAACACAGCACATGCTTACCTCATGTACACGCACCCACTTTTAGCTTTTAAGAGACGAGATTTAGATATTGAGAAACCCAGAGAAGTGATGCCAGGATCGGGTATAAGTCGATTAAATAGCGTAATAAATAAAAAATAAAAACTGTTTTATATTGCCCAATTTGTCCGTGATGAAGGTTTTGTAGTGTGTCTGAATGGCGTTGTGTGAAGCGAGGCACGCGGGCTCAGCTGTTTGTGGCTTTGTTTGCCCTTCATTATCGGACTTGTGTGGTTTTCTTATTTGTCTCGCTGTCTACGCCGCAATTTTAAGGACTTACGGATAAAATTGTTGCGACAATTTGTGATGATTTTCCCGTAAACACTTCAACCCCTTGAAAAGTAAAATGTCGTAACAAATAATTTTAATACTGCTGTAATCAGCTATTACTTTGTGGCTATTCATTTTAAATTAAAATAATTCACTTTATTTTTGGTAACACCAACCAGTTTCGGAACCACCGTTTCTTCTTCAGGGTAACCTACAAATTAAAAATTACAAAATATGGGCAATTATATTTTAAGCAAATTGTTTTTGTGTGTACCTGTTGTATGACGTTATTTTCAACATTTTTTTAATGTCTCGGCCACTAATCTTGTAATGAATGTGTGACTCACTTCCTGATCGACAATCGCTCTGAAAAGAAGGAGAGAGGAGGAGGTGAAAAGGAGGAGAAAAGGAGGAGAGAAGTATTCTGAATGACAATACAATAATCAATCATCGATTTTACAAAATGAATTATTGTAAAACTGTATTTAAAATTCTAACGTTATTTTATCAGATATTGTACATGCCGGTGACATCTCTCTGTTTGTATTATTTTATAAGTGACGATTGAGTTTTGAGGTTAGGTTGATTACAAGAATTAATGTGACGAGACTAAAATGTAGAATTTTTTTTTTATGTCGCTTGTAAAAAAAGTTATTAAAAGGAGAAAATAAAATCAAAAGCGTGGGGAGAACTTGAATAATGCTAAGTTGAAGTTTTATAAACCTTTTTTTTTAAATAAAGTAACATACATGGAATACGTGTCACCAAGATATTCTTAACATTTTTAAACTAAGCTAAACGCGTGTGCCATGAAAATAGGACTAATTTGCTGATGTCCTGGACCATTGGATCAACAGACTACTTATATGAATAATGATCCTCTTTTACTAATCTTATTCATCTTATTTTAAATGTATCATTCTTACAGACGCATATACACACTGTGACCGCTCTTTCGTTTTGTGTAAGATAAAAATGGCATACATTTATTTTATCATATTCCTAGAATTGTAAAACTGAGTACGCGAAATGAGGAATACGTTCCACGTTATTCATGCGAGTTTTCAGTTTTAACCTCTACATTACAGGTAGTTTCACTTTAATGCGGCCGTCCGATCCATCATTCCCCGCAACATCGTGAAGCGGCTGTCCACTCAGTCGCCCACACGATATCCATTGTGCAAAATTTATGAGCCGACTAGAAGTGAGAAACCTCAGCAAGGCGCAACCTGAAATTTCACCAGGAAAGCCTTTCTAGACCGCTCCGAGTGCGGACTTATGGAGCACGACGAACAGTCGACCCGTAATGTTAACTGTAAAGAAAAAAATCCCTTCCGGTACTGGCGTATCAGAATCGGAAATATTATTAAAATTGTTCGTATATGTTGATTGAAGGATTGGGTGCACGAACCAGGTAATTTGCAATTAAGGTTAAATTATAGAAGTCTCACAGAGACGAAGCTATTTATACACGAGAAGAGTGGATGAAAATCTCTTATACCCTCTCAAAGTCTCTTATACCGGCTCAGGGGTTACAACCCGTACGAGCTGGCTTAAGTGATCACTCTACACATTGCAACGTTCACCGATTCCATCGTAAGAACATCCACACATTTTTAAAAGTTCTATATATATACCTATATGTTCGAATCAAGAACATTTTATATAATGCACTGGTGTCTGCTAGATATATCTGTTGTTATTTTTTTATCATCAACAAGTTAGTATACATAGATTTCGCAACCGGTAATGATACCTTTATATTTTTATTTTTCAAAGTGGATTTTTTTAGCAATATTCTTTATTAACCTATGATATTCTTTCGAATTATTACATATCTACTAGAATACGCCTGGAAATCAATATATTTAATTTTTAACTCCTGTCATGCACTAGCAAGTAATTCTCATTTGATTAAATTTTTCATGAAGAGAAAAAAATACTTTTAAATAATTGTGTGATAACATTGTTGATAGTTCTTAATAATTAGATAATTCTTAATAATTGCTCAATAAAGCTGTTTATTTTTTAATATTTTATATTAACTAACTTCACGGGAAGCGAAAATTAACAGGTTTTCGTCATCCAATCGAGCTGAAATTTTGCACATTGACTTGATGTCGATGACAATGCATTTTTACATACTTTTTTGCCAAACATACACACACGCACGTTAAAAAATGAAAATTTATCTTAGGTGTTCGGACAAGACCTACTTTCTGGTACTGTACTAAAATTATTTAAATCGTGGACACCTAAGATTTATCTCTTTTTTAAATGCTACAAAACAAAAACTGGTTGTGTCAAAACTTCAGTGAAAATTAATACAAATACTGAAGAATCGATTATGTTAAATTTAAATTAGTAACAATGTGAGACAAATGAATCTCAGCCAAGAAAACAAAAGTACAATAAAATGGAAACTGTTAATTTATGTTAATCCACAATCTTATTCATCAAAATTGTTTTTTTTTTTGTCTATTCTCACTTATTGACGGAGCCAAAAAGAGGGCAAAAGACGTGGCCTGATAAACCATAAATACCAGATAAACCAATACAGGAAGATAGTCCTGTTACTAGCCTCAACAGCCGTCGAGCTTGCACGCGAAGATGCATGCATGTGGATGAGGCGAGAGTTTTGTGTCAGGACAGAAGAATGTGGCGTACTATCTTCTCTCCCTACCATCGTAGAAAATGGCGGGATGGTGAGCTAGTTGGCAATTACCTGAATACATACTTCGGCTATAATTAACATTAGCAACGAAACACCAATTTCATTATTTATTTTTTCCCTGGCGTAATAAAGGTTCCTGATTACATAAATGATGTCAAATTTCGACGCAAGCAAGTTTAAAAATGATGCATTTTTGACACTTCACGCCATACATGCCCATATAAAAAATATATTTTTGTTGTTTTATTCATGGAAAATGACAAATCACGCTTATCATAAGTGGGCCCATTCATTATCTTTCATGTTAACTATACGATCCTGCATTACGCGGCTTGCCATGCAATATAACGAATGCCCCGCATTAGCCGAGAAAAAATCATTGCTAATTTGAATTTGGATATTATTGTTCCCAAGAGCTTATCTCCGTTTTTAACACAAAATTGGCCTTTTCCCCACCGGATACGATAAGGAAGGATAATTTTCTACGGTTTATTGTGTCAAAAATGTTTCGTTTTAAACTTAAAACAACTGCTTTTAAACTTGCTCGCGACAAAATTTGACATCATTTATGTAACCAGGACCCTTTAATACGCCAGGAAATTTTTTTAAAATGAAATCGGTGTTGCGTTGATAATCGTAACTTATTCCCATAAGTCCGCCGTTAGGTTTGCGGCAGTCGATTCAGTCAGAGCGGTCGCCGGCCGGCCTGGCGAGAGCCGCCATTCTAGGGTAGCGGCGACCTGACGAGACGGATTTCTTCTCGCCGTCATCCTACACCGACCGCTCACATTCCTGCCGGCCGTCACGCCGCCCGTGCACCAATTGGTAGAAAACGCTTTGCTAATATAACGCCACCGGCTGCAGCGGCAGACTCGCGGATAGGAGGGGGGCGGGGGGCCCGCAAGGCCGAGGTCGCGGACCGTTATCCCCCCCGCCCCGCTGCCGGCCGCGGCGAAGAAAGTGCAGCAGCGAGCGCACGACACCCGGCCACAGAAGACTCGAGGTGAATTATTGCGCGGTGAGAACTCGGATCGCGAGCGTTTCCATCGCGCTTATTTACTGCGGCCCGGAATAGCTCTAGAGTAGACCGGCCGCTGTTCTGCGTCTTCCAGGGCCACACTCGCCTAGACCTAGGGTTCTGTGTCCGGGCTCCACTTGTCCCGTCTGGTGGAATCATCTTTACATACATATACACGGGGACGGTGAATGGTTTGTTTCTGCGGCCCTGCCCCCCCGCAAAGGTTTATACGACCTGACCGGGGGAGCTGGGACGCAATTTAGTTGAAAGAAATGTCAACCTGGCGATGATTGAGTAGGACCGATATGGAAGCTTTTGCTCTTAGAACGGTCCTGGGTAAGCGGTGGGTACCATTCACTGTCCCGTCTGGTGCAGTCTGACTCGTTTTCGTTGAAATAAATAAAAAAATCATCCGAAACGTACTAATTCTTCGTAAAATTAGAAAAAAGACGTTCGGATAGTTTTCGAGATATTTTAAAATAAAATTGACCTAAGAAAAACTAACCCATAAAAACCAAGTTTTTATTACACTCCCTTTCTTATTGAATCAGGTTTCGTGCTTACTTCACACGTCGTGCTCATTACTTATTTGTATTGAAAAATCCAAAATTATACCATAATTATTATTTTTTTAAACAAAAATTTTTTAGATCATTTTTATCGTCGCCACGAGTCTGCCTGCAAAGTTTCAGCTCGATTGGATCACGGAAAAAGTTTTAAAAATCGATCCAAACTTTTTCCGGCAGATAACAAACCGCAGACGCTACGAGTAAAAAAAAGGGAGTAAAAATATAAATATCGATGTGATGATGCGACTCGAATGTTGTAATATCTAAATGTAATTTAAAATAACCTAAAGATTTACTTAATTTTTGAAACTGGCAATGGAAAAACATCAACAAAATCCGGCAACAAAAACAAAACGCATCGCTCGATGCGTTTTAAGCGCAATCATAAAGCTACAGATACATGCTTATTTAGTGGCACGTGAGCATGCGCAGTATTGAATTTTTTTAGGCCTTACTTATTAGTGGCATGTGTGTACGCACATTGCTAGTAATGAGCATGCCACCGCCATTCACCATAGAGAAGGGGTATCATTGGAGCATGTGTGAACAGGCTTGCTTATTATGAGCATGCTTATGTCATTCGCGGGCTTCGCGGCTAGTATTATCAATGCGATCTTCTCAGTCCGCGACATATGAAACAAATATGGCGCGTTGGGGAGATGATAAAACATTACTCGGTCACCGTTGTGTAAAAATAATATAATGGGAAATAATGTTTATGAAACTTGATTAATAGGCACGAATGATTCAAATCTTACAATAAAAATTATAAAAACTTTAATCAAAAATGTGCGGATGGAAACTCGGGAACTTTTTTGATTTATTGGTTCACTTGAATTTTCTATTTCAGTTTGCAAAGTTTCCATTTTGAACAAGAGCGTGTTATCCTATGACAAGAGCATGCCACTAATAAGCATGTGTGTTTGATTGTTAGCTTTTGGCATGCTTATTTATGAACATGCCAGTAATGAGCAAGTGTGTACATTTGTTAGGGCATGCATTTAGTGGCATGCTCATTAGCATGCCGCAAACGCACTGATCGATCCGCGATCTTCCAACGGCGCGCGAGCGAGAGGGAACCCGGTAACAATCGTCGTGACGAATGGCCTTCCCGGTCGGTCTCCGGCCCCGATAGCGGCGGACAATGCACAATAAAACACAGCAGACGCCCAGAAGACGGAAATAGCTGGCGGCAGGCGGAATACCAGCGTCACACCGAAATACACGACAGAAACCGATCGGCCAATGCCTCCCGGCGAGTTGATCTCCTGGCCGCGTCACTCGAGAATCGACAAAACCGCCGCCGTGGTCGCAGTGTCATTTCATTTTAACTGTGTTTCAACAATTACCAGTGGCGGATTTAGGCTACCCCATTCTGTAAATTTATATGAACATATTTGTATTAGGTTGATTGACACGAATTTGTCTTCTTCTTCTTCTACCCCTTATCCTATTGGATCGGGATCCCTGCACCGCATAAACGGTTCCAACTTTTCCAACCTTGGGCTTCGCTCTCCACATCAGCCCAATTTAGCTGCAACCTCGCTTCGCAGCAGTCCTCCAACTGTTTCCGCCAGCTCCTCATAGGCCGGCCCCTCGGTCTTCTGGTCTTGCCTGGAATATCCGCTTTGGCAATCTATCTGCCGGCATCCGCGAGATATGTCCCAGCCACCGTAACTGTAATTTCTCGATAAACATCAATAAGGGTTCTACTTCGATACATCATCTTATTTGAGTATTTCTGATTCTGTCCTTTCTGGTAACTCCTACTATTCCTCGTAGAAATCCCATCTGAGCGGGTTCTTTCGGTTGAGATCCTGTGCTCGTGGCCGTACAATAGGGTTGGCCTGAGAGCTGATTTGTGTACTGCCAATTTCGTGCTCCGCTTTTCTAAGTACGGAATAATACAGGAATCGTGCTACCTGGCTTGCGGCTCTTATCCTCCTAAAAGGAGGATGAATTTGTCAAAAGCGTAAAATTATTTTTTAGTGCGCCATTTCCAGCATTGCTTGTTGCATGCGCATAACAAAAATTACCCATGAAATATGTCGCATTTGGTCAGAATATTCAAGTATGTGAAAAACGACCCTCGGCTTCGAGAACTAAATGTCGGTTTTATTTAGTGCGCCGCATGCATATGCCAAAACATATTCATAAAATGTGTCGCATTTGGACAGAATCTTCAAGTATGTGTCATAATTCTTAAATAAGATTAGGAAATTGTAATACGCATGGAAAACCATACACGTATACGCCACATTATGCTGTACCACTTCCAGAAAAGATGATGAGTCATTTCGCGATCTCAAAGATATTTTCGGCGAAGGAACTATTAGCGAAAGGGCATGCCGAGAGTGGTTTGTTCGCTCCAAAGCTGATGATACCAACTAGACGACAAATCGGGTAAGATGGATCTTCGCATTTGATGATCAGACCCTTTTAGTGGCTGTGAAAGAGGTTGAAAAATGCACCAGGACACTGGACACACTTCGCCCGTGGAATCGGTCGTCTTCCAAGCAAATGGGAAGTACTAATTGACGTTCATGGTCCCCGAATGATAATCCCAATTATAATAATTTCGCTGTCTGTCCATCCTTCCTTCCGTCTTAACGTGTAACGTCCGTAATTCCTTTATAGTCTTTTTTTTCTTCTTCTTTATAGTATTTTTTTTTCGTTTATAAATAAATAAATACTTATTCCTTAGGAACCGACATGTAAAAGTACTAGTCAAACATAATTTTGTTGTCTGTTCGTCCGTCCGTCCGTTCGTGTGTCTGTCCCCGTAACTTCGCGTAATTTCCGTAATTTGTTCGAATTCACCGCTAAAAAAACCAAATTAAACGGCCGGAGATGGGGCTTGAAGCCCGGGCCAGCAAACCCGAACCGTCCGCTCTACGTATGTTGCTACGGTCGCCACGGTGGATCGCCAAAAATATATTATAAATACATACTAGGGCTTAGCAAAGACGCGAACCAATGCTCCGTCATTTTCGACGGGTTACAACTAGTTGTACACAGTACGTTTTAAGTTTTTTATCATTATTATTATTATTATTATTTTAATATAATTGAAAAAGAACGGCGAATACTCATCAGTCTAATATTTACATATGCAGATTGCAAGAGAGCTAGTCCACAATGCTATAACAAGTAGTTCCTACCTAAATTATGAGACGAAAACTTTTTAAACAATGTTATAATATCAATAGATATTGAGGTTTCAAAGTTTCCTCTGAGTTTGTACTTTTTAAAATATTTCTGACTTGACTCGTATATTCTGCATAACTTCTGGTCAATTTTTAAAGTACATAAATATAAAAGGGTATTAAAGTAAAGGCAGCAATATTTAAAAAAAATTAACGCAGTCGTCAAGGATTACTAATTAATGATAAATTAATTAATGAATTCGAGATTTTATAGGAAACTTAGCCTATAAATTTATAGCAAACACGATTTAAAAGGAATAGATACATAAAATCTAGAATACGTGTAAATGAAGATCAGTAGGTACCTATTGATCTTCATTTAATTTGAATTGTTAAAATGGAACGTTTAAATTAGTGTGAAAATTTTTCACAAACAACTGACAATCGACCTATTGAGAAAATTATAATATACCGGTGAATAATACATATTTAATAATTGATAAAGTTTCTAATATAAAATAATAGCTTTAAATGTTGTTTCTCTTTTCAGGTATGATGTGTACTTTTATTATTTTTAAATTTTAATGTCAAATCTTATGTTCTTTTGTTAATAAAATATATACTCTTTTCAGAGCAACGCAAAAAAGCTTTTATTTTAAAAAATAACTAAAATATTTGGGAAACCACATTATATACATTTTAAATTAATAAATTAATGACTGAATTCAAAACATTTTTTTGGATATTGCTGCCTTTGTTTTTACACCCCACATGTCTGGTGTTAAAAATTCATTCAATTTAATACAATCAAATAAAATGATTAAAACCTTACAGAAATGTCGAGAATAACATTTTCGAATTTTACATAATTCTACACAATGTCATATTCCATATGCCAATGCGGCAGTGGTTAAATTTGATATTAATTTAATATTTGAAATTTGAAATTTTTTAATATTATTGAAAATAATGAATTGTTTATTTAATACAGACAATCCAATTGAGCAATAAAAACTCTGGAGCTTCAAGTTTCCAAAAAACTTGTGTAGTTTTAGCCAAACACGACTAATACGCATACAAATGGACTATTTGGCCGATTCTGTTCTGTTTGGGTTAAGTTATTCCGGAGGCATTGCTTTACCAAGGGCCTCGCCATTAATATTCTCGAAACGTTCTTTGGATAAAAGGAATATAACAAAAAAAGCAC
The DNA here is from genome assembly GCA_016648135.1 of Agrypnia vestita. NCBI lineage: Eukaryota > Metazoa > Arthropoda > Insecta > Trichoptera > Phryganeidae > Agrypnia > Agrypnia vestita. The sequence continues at coordinate 4,736 of JADDOH010005315.1, read as the reverse complement.
AACAAAGTATTCAGAAAACCAACGAAAAATTAAAACAACAAATCACCGCAATAGAACAATAACGGAATGGATAAAAATTATTAAATAGAATATTGCAAAAATAAATAATTTACGGTAAATTTTATATTATAAATGTGAATATAATAATTAATGATAGCTCTCGATAGTAATACCGCTCATAAATAAATAATATCAACAGCAATATCGCGCGCACTCATCGAAAGCGAATATTTCATTATAGAATCATTTTGTTCTACATATACATGAATAAATTTAGTCTAAAACTGTAATTACCTTTTCTTTATATACACAGATTGCAACAGATCTAGTTCACAATACTTAAACACGTAGATTCCTGCCCAAATTATGAAACGAAAATGTTCAAACAATCATATTTTAATATCAATACTTATGTAGATAAGCTACTTAAAAAGGTGTATTTTTTTCCATTTTTTTTTATTTATTTTCAACCATGAAAGTATTACGGACTAGTTTTGTTACACCCTGTACATTACACTGTGTGTCTTACTGCCTGCAATATTCAACAGAACACTCAGATACCTACACAGCGACGTACTTATTTATATACAACGAACACTGAAGGGAGCCTGAGTGTTAAGACCGTAGCATATATCACCCGATACGTATCCTCATCACATACATTTCATATTCGCACACATATTCACATACACTTCATATACATACACCTATTCACCGGACAAGACATACCTAATACCAACGTATTTCTTTGTTCCAATAGTTGGAAAACAAACTTATCAACAGGACAATATCTTCTTTTATGATAAAAAAATATACAGAATTTGAATTTTATTTTGACTCTCAGACATTCTTCTTCTTCTCTTTCTGAATCTGTCAATGTAAGGTCCGCCGATAGGACGCACATAAACTACATTAACATCACTTAACCTTCTCTCTCTCTCTCTCTCTCTCTCTCTCTCTCTCTCTCTCTCTCTCTCTCTCTAATCCAGGTTTTACAGTAAAATTGGAAATTATTTATCATTATTGAAAAGCTTAGGATAATCCAGCGCTGAGTAATTTAGAAAATCATAGATGTCTGCGAACGCGAAACAGCGTGAGGCCTAAACAAATTTTTAAAAAAAGGTTTAAAGCTCCATCAGTGTATGTAACTACAAAATGTCTTTTCTTTTACTGAAACGGTCAAGCAAACAAGTGCTGGACCACTTGAAATGGATTGCCCTATGCGACAAGCGAGATGATGGCGATAAATCAAAAATTTGATTGTGAACAAAGAAAACTAACTAACCATCACGCCGTTTCCCGCAGGGGTAGGCAGAAAGGATAGAACGCCATATTCTTCTATCTTGGCACACCACTTTTGCTTCGGCCACATTCAAACATCTTCTTATACAAGTTCGACGGTTGTTGAGGCTTTTAACGGGGCTATCCTCAAATACTATTGTAGTATCTGATCGTGCCAGGTCTTTCGCGGACGCCCTCTATTCCTGTTGCCTTCAACGCTCGCCTCATATATTTTCTTAACCATCCTTTCCTCACTCGTACGTTCCACATGACCAAACCATTCCAGCACTCCTTTCTTTATTGTATCTACCACACTACAGCCAGCATTACATTCACTTCTAATTTGTTCATTCCTCACTCTATCGACCAAAGATTTGATAAAAGTATTCAAATTATATGTAAAATGTTCAACAACTTACATTTAACGATTTTATTTATAAACGAATTCATATAAACAAAAACAGATTGAATTTATTCCATTTCTTAATTGTAATTAATGAACTCTAATGAAATAAAAGTAATAATTGATTTAACAATGCCACTCTATTAGAAGGTGATCGCAAATAACGCATCGCATTGAGACGCAAATTGAATGTTGAAATACACACAAAATATTTAGTAAATATGTAATTAGTGATAGTTTTTCATAAAAAAATAGACCTTCGAAGAAATACGCCGTAGGACGTAAAAAATACTTGCCATATACATAAAACTCGCATGCTATATTAATATCAATAAGAAAATAAAAAAGTCGAAAATAAAAACTTTTGGCGTAGCCACGGATTATGGGTAGAAATTTTAATAGTCTTTTTCATAAGACAAAGATTATTTTTAAAAAATTCCAGAATCATTAGTAATGCACAGTTCTCTTGCTTCTACACGCTGTACGCCACTCTTATATCCCACACCTGGATGGAGTTGTAGCAAGTTTCAAATTTGGATCCTTCCTTCAAAATTGAAAAAACATGTTACGGTAGGATTCTTGAACAAAGAGTGACATTCTTTATTTATTTATTTAATTTCTATACGGTACAAAGTACCATTAACAAAAGTAATGCACATAAAGATGTGTTTTTTTTAATCGAAAATTAAAAATGATAACATAAAAGAAGAGAATACAAATAGATTAGAAAACTCAAGTAAAAATAGTTTAAGCAGCTTCGACGTAATAAAAGTATTAATCAAACATAATAATTTCGTTGTCCGTCCGTCTGTCTGTCTGTCTCTGTAACTTCGTGTAAAGTCTGTAATTTCTTTCGAATTCACGACTAAAAAAACAAATTAAACGGCCGGAGATGAGGCTTGAACCCCGGGCCAGCAAACCCGGAGGCGGCAACGATAGCGATGTTGCTATCCCCGAGCCTGCATTACCCGTCAAAAATACAGTATACGTAAAACTTAGCAAAGACCCGAACCAATTCATGTTCCGCCCAATTGCCATGGTTTGAATAGTACCTTTAACTGCCGGCAGGGGAAATATTAAAAAATGTTCAAATTTTTTGATAAAAGTCGTTATTACTATTTCATGGGTGTTGGCCAGAAATAAATTATTAATTTTATCCTTTTACAAGTACCGTCATTTTTTACGGGTTACAGATGGTGTATCATAAAACCGTATTAAGCAATTATATCGTATTCAAAATTTTCACAAAATTCTTATACTTTGTACTCTAATGTCACACTAGGGCCGTCTATCAGGGTTAATAATGAAAAATAGGTACCCCAACAAGTTGATCGACAATCCTACAAAATATACGTAAAATGATAAAATAGAAATATGAACTAGGAACATAAATCGGTATTTTAATTTATATTTAAAATGAATTATGATGAAATAAATTATTATTTATGATAGAGTATAGAATGAAGATATTAGGAAAGAATGTAAAGCTGATCTTAGCATGTTAATAGAATAAAAAAAAGGGTCGCTCAGATGGTTTGGGCATGTTGAGCGAATGAATGAGGAAAGAATGGTAAGAGAGATATATAATGCAAGTGTTGATGGCGCCAGAAAGAGAGGGCGACCGCGGAAGACGTGGCATGACCAAATTAACCAGATACTGGAAGATGGTCCCGTTAGACGCCTCAGCAACATGCGAGCTCGCATGCGAAGATGTATGAATGTGGATGAGGCGAGAGTTGTATGTCAGGACAGAAAAGTGTGGCGATCTATCCTCTCTGCCTACCTCCACGGGGAAACGGCATGATGGTAAGTAAGTAAGTAAGTAAATTATTATGGATGTGCAAAAAAACTTACGTAGGTAATTCCTCTGTCGCACCTCGATGGAAACTTTTGTTAGATATGTCGATGTTTAAGATATTGTGAACTTACCTGAAAAGAAAAAACAAGACTATTAATATGGGAAATTATTACGACAACATTTCGAATGAGAGTTACAGCATTAATTCATAACCAACAGTTTCAGAGTTTTAATGAAATTTAATTTTTATGGAACAGACACGTTTTTTCAAAACTTTTTCGACAATTTAAAAAAAAAGATATATGTTATTTTCCCCCTCTTCTCAGGATAACAACATAGATATAATATCTGAAGACAATAATGACAGACGGGACGTATTTATTTATTTTCGCGTAGAGTTTCTAAGAGAAATGTCAAGACGTCTGTAAAGTATCGATATTTCTTTCATAGCAAAAATATTGGATTTCATTTAATATTTGACACTTCGGATGAAGAAATAAGTAGATGTGTATGAAACAAACAGTGACATACAGGATGGCTCATAGCCAGTAGAAAAAACTTTGGGGGAGTCTTCTTCAATTAATTTTGAAAACAAAATATTCTTTATACTTAGCAAGAAACGTCAACAGTTGACCTTCTTCTTCTTCTGTAAAACTAAGAGTAGCGAGGAAGTATGTTAAATTACGTATCGAATATTAAAAATTCATTAGCTTTGATACAAGTCAAATATAATGATCAAAACCGTGCAGAAATTTTAACCAGATTTTTTAATGTATTATATACATATAATATCAACCAGTTATGGATATGGTGGTCTTTTTGCATTTTTTGACAATCCCAATTATAATAATTTCGTTGTCTGTCTGTCCCCGTAACTTCGTGTAACGTCCGTCACTTCTTTATGATAATTTTTTTTAAATAAATAAATACTTATTCCTTAGGAACCGACATGTAAAAGTACCGTCATTTTTTACGGGATACAGCTAGTCAAACATAATAATTTCGTTGTCTGTCTGTCCGTCCGTCCGTCCGTCTGTCGTCTGTCTGTCCCCGTAACTTCGTGTAACGTCCGTAATTTTGTTCGGATTCACGGCTAAAAAAACGATTTTAAACGGCCGGATATGGGGCTTGAACCCTGGGCAGCAAGCCCGAACCGGCCGCTCAACGCATGTTGCTACGGCCGCTCTCCGTGGACCGCTAAAAAGATAGTATAAATATATACTAGGGCTTAGCAAAAACGCGAACCAACATTCC
>JADDOH010005314.1:0-44997 GCA_016648135.1 Agrypnia vestita | reverse complement strand
AATCTTCCACTGAATTTAAAAATTTAATTTAACTTACATTAATAGTTTATTGTGTTATAGCGAATAGTACTCTTCCAGTATTATATTGTTAGAGAATATTCACTGTCTATGTAACATAGTTATCTTGTGGATCAATCTTACTGCCAATAAAAATAATAATAAATGGTTACAAATTATGTTTAAATTCCGCAACGGAGGGAGCTAATACGTCCCTGTGCGCGGAGAGTCGCGGCCAAAAGACAGGATTCATTGGGGACCCACGAGAAAAGATCGCCCAACATTAATTTAAAATTAGGTATAGTGCCTTTGGATGATTGTTATATCTAGGTATGCAGTGTGCACGTGGTGAATATATGGAAATTGAACCCACGATATCGCGGCCAAGAAACGTTAAATTTCCGATAGAGACGAGTGAAAATACAGGAGAACGGGACATGATAATGGTAGATAATGAAGAAACATCAACTATGATTAGGGGAGTACCCGATAGATTGTGGTTACGGTTGATCAAACGACAATATGGACTGAACTTAGAAATTAAATATTAAAAATTAATTATCGCGCTTGTGAAGCGAGTTCAAACCGTCTGAAGCCACCAAGTCCGTCCCAAAACGGGCACAGGGATGGAGATAGAGACGGCAACAGGAAGTGGGATCAACTGACATATCCGAGTGGAGATATGGTTTTTTTTTTGCCAAATTGAATCTTAGGAACAAAGAATTTGGTTTCAAGGAAAGTAGGATATTGAAAATCCTGGAAACACACGACTTAGGACCTTTGGCTGCTAGGGGGGGTTTTAAAATGTCAAGACACAGCAGAAATCAGGCAGTTGGTGACGGTCTACGAGAGCGCAAAATCTGCGTCGGTTGTTTTTTTGAGTGATAATTACCGTGAGTGATAATTACCGTCGACTTAGAGTGTCTCAGTGGGTGAAAATTATAGTTTAACTTCAAGTGAAAGTGATATACGGGTAAATATACTCTTCAACATTGCTCACGTTAAAAGAAAAGGGGGGTACGGGTTTGATTTTATTTTATAAAGGGTAATTAATTTGGCATATTAGAACTTCGGAAATTACTGCGCTCTATTAAGTTGATTAGTCCGGCATATATAGAACTGATATTTGCAGATCTCCGGAAACTAGCTGTGCGTTATAAAGATACCTATTTTATGCTAAACACGCGGGAAATTGTTAATAAATCTTGTAAAAATACCTATCTTATGCTAAATACGCGAGGTCCTGTCAAAAGAGTTTTAACTCAGAGTACGGGATTGATTTTATTTTATAAAGGTAATTAATCTGGCATATCGGAACTTCGGAAATCACTATGTTCTATAAAGTTAATTATTTTTGTCGTCTTACTAGGTTCACAGAATAATATTCGCAGAATTTCAGGAAACGGTAGAGTTCAAATTTAGTTAAATTTTCGTTTTACTAAGTATAGTATTGGCGGATCTCTGGAAACTAGCTGTGCGTTATAAAGATACCTATTTTACGCTAATCACGCGGGAAGCTGTTAAAAGATAAAGGAGTTGTTACTAACAGATTCGATTTTAAATAAGTCTTATAAAATACCTATCTTTGCTAAATACGCGAGGTCTCATTTTAATTTTACATTTGTAAGGCATATAATATTTCGTTATATGAAATGTTTCGATTAGACCGGGTTTATTTTAGTTATCGAAAGAATATTTAGTTTATTTTAATAATTTTTTTTGTTTATGGTTAATAGTAAGAGTCCGTTAAAATTATAGCGAATAAATTCTGGGATTAAAAATACGTCTAGTGAAAAATATATAGCTGATCTCGCGGGGTATCAGGTTCAGCCCATAATAATCTAGATTTTCATTTCGTTTAAAATTATATAGAGTAATTTCGTGAGAGTCGGGACTTATTTACAATTTTACAGATGTATGAAATTTCATTATTCTAAAAAATTATATAAAATAATCTCGTGGGGGTCGGGGTTTATTTACGGTTTTACAGAAGTACAAGTTTCACTATTTTATAAAGTATATAAAATTGCTTCCGTTCGGCCCGGGTTATCTTATATTGTATAGGAAAACATAGGTCCCGCGTTATTAAAACATATAAAAACGTTCCATGTGGCCGGGATTATTACGCGCGTTGGGGAAAGCCTATAAGGTAAAAATATGTTTAATTTGATTCGGTTATTTCATATTTTATGAAAGATATTTGCCTCGCGGACTTAAACTATGGAAAAATGTTTCAATTAGTTCTGGTCATACTTTAGGAGTGATGTAAACTTCGCGGTTGTATAATTTGGGTTACTTTGTATTGTACGAAAACGTAAATCTCGCGTATAAAAACGCGTATAAAAAAACGTATATCATGTATTCAAACATATAAAAACTTCTAGTACATTGTTTCGATAGACCGGGGTTGTATTATACTTATAAAGATGTTATGGGGCCTCGTTATATTGAAAATATATATAAACCGCCTGGGGCCGGGTCTTCTTATTTATAAACTATATAAGATTTCGTTACATTTAGTTATATAAAATGCTATCATTCGGGAATTCGCGTTTCATTTTAAGCATATATAAATATAGGGTCCCGTTTTTGAGCAATGTTAGTGTTTCGTTTAGAATTCGCGCCTTCATTTAATAAATATGAAACATGTAGATTTCAATCAGAACTATTTTAAAATGATTCGTTTAGAAATTCGCGTCTTGTATTATAAATGTGAAAATTATAGTATTCGTTTTGAGCTAAAACGTGTGAACATAGAAACACTACAGCTTTGACCGCTATTTTGTTTACTATGCCTAGGACATTCTTGCGGTTTATTAGGCCTGATGATAAAATTTAAACTCTTACTCTGTTTAAAATATACGTAGTGTCTCCGCCTAGATTGGCTTCACGATATACCTTATGAAATTTGTAAGTTCCGTTGTCCTAAAATTATATAAAATTACCTTCGTTTAGATCGGGTTATATCATATTCCTCGTGGAACGCGTAAACCTCGTTGTCCTGAAACTAAATAAGGATGTTTCATCTAGACCGGGTTCATTTTACATTTTAGGAAGAATATAAGTCCCGCGTCTTTCACTACATAAAATGGATTTGGTAAGATTGGGGTTGTTTATACTTGTAGAAATTACAGAATCCCGTTATTCCTAAACTATATTAAAATGATAAATTATATTAAGATGATTTAAACTATATTAAAATTTGCCGGAGAGTGGATATCAAATATTCGAGATGATAATAAAATTATTTATTTATTTTTTTTTATTTATTTGTTTACGCCCATTAGGCTTTTACATAAAGAGTATAAAATAAATTTCAAAAGCACATACATTAAAAGTTTCAGGAATAGCACCAAATCATGAGTATAAAAATTAAAAATGTAGAGTTGGTAACGAGCAGCAATGCGTATAGGCTTTTACATGAAAAAAAAATCTATAGAAACAGGTGATTCATCACAACGATTCTATTGAATTTCACGAAAACAATGAAAACTCCTTCTTACAGAAATTTAAATTTAAAAGAAGTATAATTTCACTTACTTACCATCACGCCATTTCCCCGTGGGGATTGGCAGAGAGGATAGAGCGCCACACTCTTCTGTCCTGACATACAACTCTCGCCTCATCCACATTCATACATCTTCGCATGCAAGCTCGCCGGTTGTTGAGGCTTCGAACGGGACCATCTTCCAGCATCTAGTTAATCTGGTCGTGCTACGTCTTCCGCGGTCGCCCCCTCTTTCTGGTGCTGTCAACACTTGAATTATATATCTTTCTTACCATTCTTTCCTCATTCATTCGCTCAACATGCCCAAACCATCTGAGACACTCTTTTTTAATTCTTTTAAATATGTTAAGATCAGCTTTACATTCGTTCCTAATATCTGCATTCTTTACTCTATCATAAATGTATTTGGTACACGTACGTTTAAGGGATCTCATCTCCACTGCATTCAATCTATTTTCGTTCCTCTTCTACCAGTAATTTCAATTATAATTTCAAAAAAATGATATTTGGGTTATAAAAAAAATATTTGACATGGGCCTTTCTTAGTTGTTAAATGTAGATTATTCTAAAACAGAATCTAGTTTGATATCTCGATAAAGAAACTTGGTAAACTACTTTGTCAGGAACAGGAGAACCGATGCAGTATTGCCTCTGAAAATAGTCTGAACATTCAATGCTTTTTGGCTGCCGACACCTTAATCGATCTAAACATTGAAAGTAACTGATTGATAGTATCATATTTAATATTTTTATTTTAAACAACATCTATACAAAAAAATAAGACCATTGACGTCTGTATACAATTTTTATACCCTTTTTATGTTTGCATAAATTTGCAATACAGAACTATCTGACAATCGTTACACAAAAAAATAATAAAATTAGTACATATATTCTGAAAATTATTTATAATTTATTATATCATTAACTTTTAAAGACTGTGCTAAAAAATACCTTCGGGAACGGTGGTGTAACACAGTGTTATATGATTAACAATCGACATAGTTTTTAATATGTTGTAAAAAATATATTTTCAATACAGATAAGACTTTTTAAAAGTTCCTTTATATAATTATGTAAGGTAAACATACATATTTACATTATTTTAGTAAATTATCATAAAATCATGGCATATCGAATTTGCGTGCGCTTATGCTGACGTATCATTACACAACTAAATTCAACGACGCGGCGACTGCAGTCCGTCTTTGTCTAACACGTGTTACGCGATTCTGCCGTGCTCTTTCGATATTGTTTTCTCTTTCACCGAAACCCAAGCAACCGCCATCTCTGTCCTACATGAAATGTGTGGCATTGTCGTGTTCTTTCTTGCTCGATTTAACTGCGATGTGCAATATTCTGCTCTCTTTTACACACTGGCCGAAAATACGAGAGTAAAGAATAAACATTTTTTTTATTAAAAAATACGTACATTCGTAACAGTTTAATTTAGTCACTTTGGTGTGAAAATGTCCATTCGATGATTTAAAAAAATGTGACGTTTTCATTTTGGTAAATAAAATAGCTATTTCATATTTTCTATGACATGTAGACCTACGTTACACCACCGACACACAGGAGTTAAGACATTATTTATTATTAAGTTATCATAAAAAGTGTATTGTGTAATTATATCATATTTAAAATGTTCGTAAAATATATTTTTTTCGTACTCTGTCAGTCTAGGACTATCTATAACGGTCAATAATGATCTGTTTACGGTCTGTTGGTTAGAAAAAATAAAAATTTTAATAATAAACTATGAAGAGCTGGATACACTGCGACATCTGTCGAATCAACTCCAAACCGCCACGTAAGGGCCAGCCAAGCGTGGCTCGCTACATGCTTTGCTTATTTGCCGAGCTCTAGACGTACAACATCTCTCACTCTAACTCTCAACTTTGATCGTAAATTACAATAGCTTGTTTCATTGCAACATGTTTGAAATAAATCAAGTGTTCTCACGTATTTATGTACTCCTTTGTTCTCGCCAGGATATTGTCTCAAATTAGTTTATGCCTCACCGTAGCCAAGGAAGATATTGAAATATCTGAACAAGAATGATAGTCCGAGGTATGGGGGCAGATCATGAAAGTCATTGATATACACAATCGACCTTTATTTTTTTTATTAACTCCTGTGTGTCGGTGATGTAACGTAGGTCTACCTGTCATAGAAAATGTGAAATTTCTACCTTATTTACGAAAACTAAAACGTCACATTTTTTGTAATTACTAAATTAAACTGTTAGGAATGTACGGATTTTTTAATTAAAAAATATTTATTCATTACTCTCGTATTTTCAGCCAGTGTGTAAAAGAGAGAAGAATATTGCACATCGCAGTTAAATTAAGCAAGAAAGAGGACGACAATACCACACATTTCATGTAGGACAGAAATGGCGATTGCTTGGGTTTCGGTGAAAGTGAAAACAATGTCGAAAGAGTACGGTAGAGTCACGTAACACGTGTTAGACAAAGACGGAGTGCAGGCAATCTGGCGACCGCGTCGTTGTCGTTGAATTTAGTTGGTAATGATACGTCAGCGTGTGCGCACGCAAATTCGATATGCCATGCTTTTATAATAATTTATTAAAATAATGCAAATATATATGTTTACCTTACTAAATTATGTAAAAGGACTTTTTAAAAGTCTTATATGTATCGTATATATGTATATTTTATCACATATTAAAAACTATGCCGATTTATAATCAGGTAATGCTGTGTTACACCACCGTCCCCGAAGGTATTTTTTAGCACAGTCTTTTTAGAGTTAATTTTAATTAAAAAAACACATGAAGATAAGTTAATAATACATACATTAAATCCAATAAAAATAAATGGTTGTCAACTGCCCAATTAAAAGCATATTTATGTAGCGGGCATTTATAATAAAAATATGAAAAAAAAACTAAACAAACACTAAAACAAGTGTTTCCGGTGTCGAATAAATATTGAATTAATACGAAAAATAATTTCATACAGCAGGTATACACAAAAACAAGTAGCAGTCAATATGCAGAAACCGAAAGTTTTGGAATAGTATTGGAAGGTATGTTGTGTACACTTTCCGGACATAGTGCGGACATATTATGCTTATATTAAAATGTGGATAACGTAATACATACAGGGTGTCTCATAACTAGTAGTAAAAATTTTGCAGGTGGATTCATGTCTTGATAAAAAATTTAAGCAACCATGAACATTATTTATATTATATCAATAGTTATGAAGATATGTTATGTTACAGTTTGCATTTATTTTCAATATTTCTGACTTATTTTGTGTAAAAAATTAAAGTATGATTACGTTAACTTAAATATATTATGAAAAATTCATTTGCTTTTCAATACAAATCGAATAAAATAAAAATACCTTTCAAATTTTGAAAACATTTTTTACATGATTTTTATCATTTTCACAATCGAAGCAGGAATCCACCTGTAAAGTTTTTACTACTAGCCATGAGATACTCTGTATATTCATAACATTATAATATTTATTACATTTATGTTATTTCCGTGTGCACTAAATCTAATTTTACATATTAAAAATGTAAAAAAAAAAATGTTAAGAACCACTTTTCTAAGTAGCCCTACCACGCTCAGCAGGGCTCATGGTCCAGCCCACCGACGATGGGCTTAAATTGTTGTGATAATGTATTTCGGTACATTAATTTTGAACAACAGTGTATTACGACTGGTTCTGTGACCCGTGGAGCGATTACATTTTTTTCACATTTATTAAATTACTCAATTTCTGTGTTGTCTAGAATATTTGAAAAGTTTTATGAAAGCGTTATAATATTATAATATACTACGGCGTGTAAGACTCACTCTCTCTCGCTCGCTCTCAGTAATATGTACAGTAGTCAAATGCGGTTTTAATTAAAATGTGAGTGCTCTTCAGTGAGGGTGCATGCATTAAAATTATTGCAAAATCTGTCAGTTTGTATACTTAAAAGTTTACTTAAAAAACTGTTTTTTAAAAATATTTTATTTTTTTGGGTGTTTTTCAACCCTTTTTATGGTTGACAACTTTTTTATTCATTAGTCAAAAGAATAGACATTATATTTAACTTTGAAATAAACACAAAAACAACAAAATTTTTGTCGATATTCCTGATTTTAGTTGTATAATCGAGACGCAACGTATTTATAACACAATACACAGTGCCATGATTAAATAGCTTAAATCTGAAATTGAGAATAAGTCTTTGAGTTTTTTTTGTATTAATTTTTAATAAATATGTCAATTTCTTTAACTTATTCAAGAAAGACAGTTATCAACTATCTATAAAAGGTTTTAAAAACACACAAAAAATAAAATATTATAAAAAAACAGTGTTTTTCAAAACACAAATTGTATGTGAACAAATCGACAGATTTTGCAATTAATTTAATAAATTTGGTATAATCGTTTACTTTGGAATATTATTGAAAAAAAATACATCTCACGAGGCCATTCAGTCATAATAAAAGGCCAACAATGTGGAACAATTGTCTTCATCTTTAAAACCTAATAGGTTTGGTAATTTATTACTTAATTATATAATTTAGTTTGTGTCATTTTGATGAGATATTCGTATAAAAAATATATGAAACCTGATGAATAAATTTTAAAATGATACCTTTTTCATGCAAAAATGTGATACAAAACGCAAGGGAAGACATGAGAAAAAATTGTGAAATTTGCCGGACGATCGCCTTAAACATCAAGTAGCTGCATTTGGTTCATTTACGGTGAATTTAATTCTCAGCGATATCGACGCCTAGGCTAACTTTGGTCGACTTCTGAACAAATAAATCTTGCCAACGACTCTCGTAATGGATCTTGTTCATGTATATAGAATTTAGTGTATTTTAAAGATACTTACAATTTAAAAGGGTTGCGTATTTAAAATAAAACTCCACCATGGTGTACTACATTTAATGAGAACAGTGACGAGGGACTCACCATATACCTAGTGTTGTTTTATGAGCAAAAGCTTCCTTCTCGGCCCTACACTTTCGCCAACCGGAATATCGGCATTTTTTATGTTAAAGTGGACATCTTCCCCACGCTAAGCTAGTAAATTTTGCCACTTAAATTCAATGAGAACATCCAAATTTTGAATATCAGCTATCATTCTTTTCTCCCTGTAAGTAAGGTGGTATGCGGTGGTACATATGTGTAATCCAGTAAAGTGATTAAAGCAATTTATATGCTTCCATAATATAACCTCATATTATGGAGGCATATACGTATATTGGGCGATTTAGGTATCCTCGATATGCTCCGTTTCGGGAATTCTAATTTAAGCCCAATTTATGCATAGAGTTTGCACATCGACTCCTCGCACCACTGTTACCATACTGGTCACTATTTAAACATCGAATCGTAGAGCTAGCACGTAATTAATGTAATATATTAGATAAACACATTTGATGTGATTGGAGTGCTTGATTGATTACGCTTCAAATATTATACAGTATTTTGCTATCCCTGTTTTGGCCGTCAATTCAAATTGGCTGTAAGTTAGGTAACGTTTATGGGCCGGAAGCGAGTTAAGCACTTTAGTTTCTAAACAAAAAAAAACAAAGAACCATTTCTGTGACATTTAGAACGTATAAAAGAATTCTCGAATTCTTTTAGCAATTCCAGTCTATTGGATTCCAATCTCGCAAATTTTCTTTCAATCAAACGAAAAAGAAACACAACAGAAACCCCCGAATGGAGTGCCATCGCGAGGGTTGTTCTGGACAGGGAGCGGAGTGAAGAATAGAGGAGATAAGAAAAGAAACAATAATAGGGGAAACTTGTCGGGAGTGCCTTTGTGGTTCAGCGGAGTGGTAAAGGAACTCATTATATGTTCCGAGGTTCTGGAATCTGTCGGCGCACGGAGACTCGCTATCGATCATCGGTCCACCTATCGAATACCATTACTAGAAATACCTTAGATTTAACAATTTACATATTTCTGCGCATAACGGTTATTTTTTTAAATATTTACTTAAAAAAATCTTTATTGAAATTTTCAATTAACTTGTTTTGAATTAGTTTTTAAAGAAAACAGTGTTTTCCACTTTTCCAAAACACTGATTTTATTAAATAAACTTAATCATTTAAGAACAAAGTAAATTATAAATTTAATACATAAACGTTTTCGCCATTTTTCGCTACATTCAATTATTTTTGTATTTAATAATTTGTAGCTGCTACAAATTTTCGAATTGAAATTGAATCGATTGAAAAAGAAAATTCCAGATGGGAAACATAAAATTATTTCCAATTCCAACTAATATATTATTAATTTTCTTTTCTGATTCTTAAATCATACCTCTCTGTCTCACGTTTCGGATAACATTACGAGATCCTTCACCAGGGCTAATGGGCCTGTTTTGTCGAAGTTGTATGGCAAAATAGCTTAAAAAACTCAACGTTCATGATTCTGAACTGTGAACTGTGAAAATCCGGAATCGTTTTTATTGAACTGTCCGTTTCCGTTGCATTTCGGTTCTCACTTAAATATTACTATTTTCAAAGATTCGTTAGATTACGTGGGTTAGGCATGGGTGTGACCATTTGACATTTTATCGCTATAAATTTAGACCTAGCTGTAAGAGTTAAACAATTAAGTTATTTTCTTTTAGTACTTAGTTAAGTGTACCACAATATTTAAGTTTACCGAAGTGATTGAAATATGTTATTTTACACAATTACATTTAAATATGTCCAATATTTAAATTGATTAAACTTATTCACGGTATTAATGGACAAGATCAGCTGAAACAGCATTGCCCATAATGGGGTGAGCATCGGTGAAGTGGATGTGGGGAGACCGTTATTTGCAGATGACAAAATCACCAGATGAGTGACAAATAGCCGTCAACTAATTTGACGAGGAAACAAATCGCGCAGGGATGAGGTTGAGTGCTGATAAATTCAAAATCTTGGTGTTTGGCAGAAGCGAAGATCAATGTAACATAGCGTGTCACAATAGACGTCTAAAACAGGTGAACAGTTTTTAATACCTTGGTGTAATAATATCTCAGGACGAAAAGCAAGAAAGTGAATTGGATAGGAGGATAGGAGCCGCAGCAAGGTAGTACGATCTCTGTATTATCATAAGCGGAGCTCAGCCAGCGAGCAAAGTTGGCAGTATACAAATCAGTTTTCAGACCAACCCTAGTGTACGGCCGAAAGCACTGGATATTGACCAAAAGAACCTGCTCAAGGCTACAGGCCGCCGAGATGGGATTTCTACGAGAAATAGTAGGAGTTACTAGAAGGGACACAGTCAAATACTCAAATAAGATAATGTCTCATAGTAGAACCCTTATTACTGACGTTTATCGAGAAATGATAGTTACGGTGCCTGAGACTTCTTAAAGTTGCTGGCAGATAGACAGCCAAAGCGGATATTTCAGGCAAGATCAGAAGGCCGAAGACTAAGGGGCCGTCCTAGGAGGAGCTGGCGGAAACAGTTGCAGGATTGCTACGAAGCGTGGTTGCTACTAAATTGGGCTGACGTTGAGAACGAAGCCCAAGATAGGAAAAGTTGGTGCGAAAACTTTTTATGCGATGCAGGGATTTCAACACAATAGGATAAGGGATAGAAAAAGAAGAAGAAGAAAATAATAAGAAAAAATTTAAATATTTAATGTTTACATTATTTTTATTCGCACCCTTTATTGTCTCCAAACCCATGTTTGAACATAAATACCAACAATACCTTACTTGTTATTCAATCCCACCAGAATGAATATAATTCATACATACCGTGATGTTTGGAGAAGATACGAAATGTCAGTAAGGGGATGTAACCTGGCATTCATGTGTGCCCTCTACACATTAAAGGTATTGTTTTTACACGCTTATTGTCTAACTTACATCTTAAGAAACAATAAGAATAGCTTACTTTTAATGAGAATCAGAATTTACTAAATTTCTGAAAAATTTGTGTGTTTGAAATAGAATTGATTATCTATTATGAAACTGAATTTATTTTACAAGAATTTATGAACCTCAAGACTATTGGATTGTTCTAAAAATAATGGTGTATTTTAAATTTTTATCATTTTAAATTCATTTGAAGCTCATTATTAGGAAATAATAATTCTTAATTTTTTAAACAAGACATATAATTTGTAATGAGACTTCATAAGGGAATTGAAAAACTAAAAATTACGCGTAATTTTTTTGCATGAATTTAAACTTGGGCATTAGGTATCTCAAACGGCACGCAATTTTAACTGTATCTATTACTATGTGGTGTTTGTTCGAAAGACTTAGAAATGGAGAATTTTTCTTCTCATGATAACAACATAAGTCTTCGAGTTGAAGAGGATCAATGATGTCTGCCACTATTGAAAATGACAAATTGAAAACTTTAGTGGAAAAAAATCAGCTCTGATTGACTGATTATAATCCATTTTGCTTTGCCATTTTAGGTACATTGATAACTTTTTACGGTAGTTAAATGAAATAACTAAGAAGCGACAGAAAATAGATTTAAAGAATTATTAGATTCTGATCCGTCTGAGTTGTAAAGTACATAGTATATTCGTTTTTTTTTCAATTGGTTGAGCAACTTTGTAGATTGAAATTTTAAAAAATTAATTTTATTTTTTATTTTAATCTAGTTATATTCATTAATTACACCTACGTGTTTCGGAAAAACCTTTCCATCATCAGGGAAAGATGGAATAAGATGGATGAATATAAGTAGATTTTTTTTTTTTTTTTAAATAGAGATGTGAACACGGAATACGTGTCACATCAATATTCTTACTATTTTCAAACTAAGCTAAACGCTCGTGCTATGAAAATAGGACTAACTTGCTAGTCTGGAGTGAGGTTCGAACCCGCAATCTTTGGATCACGAGGCCAGTGTCCTAACCACAAGACCAACAAGCTACTCTTAAACACATAATTAAAACAAATAATTTTTTTTTTCGCTAACAAAAATGCGTAGTGTCAAATGGCTCATGCTTTGGTAAATAAAATTTATTTATTACAGTGTTATATGTATGTATAGTTGAGTTAAATTTGTCATAATTTTCAGAGCAATCTTATATGAAGAACCTTGGAAACAATACGTCATCAATTTTAGCCTCCAAAGTATTTTTGATTTGAAAAAAGTTTTAGAGGGCCTGGTGTCGATCCCAGTAACAGTAAAATTGAAAATAAAATACCAAGTAAAAGTGAGAGCAGATGAAAATGCTACGAAATTTTCTAGCAATGAATTTCGAGTCAATTGAATAGAAAATTCGCGACTGTTTTATAATAAAACCAATAGTTATATTGTCAAGAATTTATTCCCTTACTTAAAATGGCAGTCAATACGTCGAAGTTGGAGCATTTGGATAAAATGTGAATTTCATAGCTACAATTTAGCAAGAATAGAAAATCCCTGGGAGTATGGGGTCGTTGCGAATATAAAATCGTTTTTATCGGCCGCAGATGTGTGGACGACCCCTTCTCTAGCGAAGATTACTCTAGAGAGGTTCTAAAAATGTCAATTGAAGACAGGGCTGTAGCTAGTATTTAGATAATTGAAAAAATAAGCCTTTTAAAGTTTCGAAAGCGATTGATTTATGGGTATTTTTTTAATATATTGTGAGATATTTCAGAATAAAAGCATAGTGCGATACGAGACTAATAAATTTAATCGAGTTTTTTTGGTAATAATTCTCTTAACCTAGATCTCCAGATCTGACTGAAAACTGACAGCGCTTGTATTCTTCTAAATATTTTTTATCAGGTTAAATAAAATTTATTTATTATTAATTGATATGGCAGTTACTTTGTGGTGCGACATGATTATTTTAATTTAAGAGGGACTGCTACTCTCGAAACTATCAATCAATCAATCAATCAATTAGCCCTTTATCCTGAACTTAGATTTTTGTATAAGATAAAATACTTTCCCTGTTTAAAGAATATCTCTAAGTTCAGTGTGTCTTTTGGCAAAGGCCTCCTCCAACAATTTCCATTGAGTTCTATCCCTGGCGACCCTTCTCCAGAAAGGGCCTGCTGTTAATTTTAGTTCATCCTCCCATCTCTTGGGCTGTCTTCCCCTTTTCCTTTTCCCATCTCTGGGGTACCAGCACGTAACAATTTTACTCCACTTTTCCTGAGTGCTCCTTAGCATATGGCCTGTCCATCTCCATTTCAGTTGGTCTATCTTCGTTAGTACATCCATAACCTTCGTTTTGGCTCTTATAAAGGTGCTTTGTTTCTTTTCTTGCTTCTTGATACCTGTCATGCTTCTCTCCATCGCTCTTTGGCATCCTTGCAGCATGGCTCTATGATGCTTTGAGAGAGACCATGTTTCGCAGCCATATGTGATGCAGGGTAGAATGCAGGTATTGTAGACTCTCCGTTTTGTGCCCATGCTGAGATCGGTGGCCTTCATAATTTCTTTGAGTGACCAGAATTTTTTCCATCCATTTGCAATCCGTTTTTTAACTTCTTTGTCTGTTTGATCAGTGTGGGAGATTATCTGACCCAAGTATATGTACTCCTCTACATATTCAAGCGGTTGCTTATTTATTGTAATTTCTCCTTTGTCTGAGTTTGTTAATAATTTTGTTTTGTTGATATTCATGGACAGTCCAATTTTCTCGCTTTCTCTATTTAGGTCTTGGATCATTTTCTCTAGTTTTTTAGGGTTTTCTTGGAAAAGGACTATGTCATCTGCAAATCTAAGGTGGTTAAGTCTTCGTCCATCTATGTTTAAACCAGCTTGGTCCCATTCCATCTTGCGAAATATATTCTCTAAGGTTGCTGAAAAAAGCTTGGGGGAGAGTGGGTCTCCCTGTCTAACCCCTCTCTTAATGTTGACCCAAACCCAAACCTTCTAATTGTATTCTTGCTTTGTTGTTTGAATATATAGTTTTGATTATGTTTAAATAATGAATGGGGATTCCTTGGTTTACTAGACTTTCCCAAATAGCTTCGTGGCTTATACTATCGAAGGCCTTGGTATAGTCTATAAAGGCCATATACAAGGGTTTGTTATATTCTTTGTATTTTCTAATTAATTATTAATTGATATGGCAGTTACTTTGTGGTGCGAGATGATTATTTTAATTTAAGAGGGACTGCTACTCTCGAAACTATCAATCAATCAATCAATCAATTAGCCCTTTATCCTGAACTTAGATTTTTGTGTAAGATAAAATGCTTTCCCTGTTTAAAGAATATCTCTAAGTTCAGTGTGTCTTTTGGCAAAGGCCTCCTCCAACAATTTCCATTGAGTTCTATCCCTGGCGACCCTTCTCCAGAAAGGGCCTGCTGTTAATTTTAGTTCATCCTCCCATCTCTTGGGCTGTCTTCCCCTTTTCCTTTTCCCATCTCTGGGGTACCAGCATGTAACAATTTTACTCCACTTTTCCTGAGTGCTCCTTAGCATATGGCCTGTCCATCTCCATTTCAGTTGGTCTATCTTCGTTAGTACATCCATAACCTTCGTTTTGGCTCTTATAAAGGTGCTTTGTTTCTTTTCTTGCTTCTTGATACCTGTCATGCTTCTCTCCATCGCTCTTTGGCATCCTTGCAGCATGGCTCTATGATGTTTTGAGAGAGACCATGTTTCGCAGCCATATGTGATGCAGGGTAGAATGCAGGTATTGTAGACTCTCCGTTTTGTGCCCATACTGAGATCGGTGGCCTTCATAATTTCTTTGAGTGACCAGTATTTTTTCCATCCATTTGCAATCCGTTTTTTAACTTCTTTGTCTGTTTGATCAGTGTGGGAGATTGATCTGACCCAAGTATATGTACTCCTCTACATATTCAAGCGGTTGCTTATTTATTGTAATTTCTCCTTTGTCTGAGTTTGTTAATAATTTTGTTTTGTTGATATTCATGGACAGTCCAATTTTCTCGCTTTCTCTATTTAGGTCTTGGATCATTTTCTCTAGTTTTTAGGGTTTTTTTGGAAAAGGACTATGTCATCTGCAAATCTAAGGTGGTTAAGTCTTCGTCCATCTATGTTTAAACCAGCTTGGTCCCATTCCATCTTGCGAAATATATTCTCTAAGGTTGCTGAAAAAAGCTTGGGGGAGAGTGGGTCTCCCTGTCTAACCCCTCTCTTAATGTTGACCCAAACCCAAACCTTCTAATTGTATTCTTGCTTTGTTGTTTGAATATATAGTTTTGAAATAATGAATGGGGATTCCTTGGTTTACTAGGCTTTCCCAAATAGCTTCGTGGCTTATACTATCGAAGGCCTTGGTATAGTCTATAAAGGCCATATACAAGGGTTTGTTATATTCTTTGTATTTTTCTAATTAATTATTAATTGATATGGCAGTTACTTTGTGGTGCGACATGATTATTTTAATTTAAGAGGGACTGCTACTCTCGAAACTATAGTCGTGTTTAATTAACTCAAGGTGTGAACATTAAAAAGTTAATTTTTGTTTAAATTAAAAAAAAATTCTAGTTTTTTGTTTGTAACATTGTGGAAATTCATTTTTAATATTTTAAAAAATGAGGGTAAACAACACTGTTTTATTCCACTATATTTATTTTGAATTGTTAGAACGTTTTCGGGATTTCTCCCATTGTCAATAAGAACACGTTTACAACTAAATTAAAAATAATACGAGACAGAATTTATAGGAATTGGGTGGGTGTAATGGTGGTGGGGGTCGGGGGCGGGGTTAGAATGGATAGGAGTGGAGAGGTTATGGGCGGTATCAGGATGTTAATTATGTTTCTTTTATTTATTTTATTATAATATATTTCTAAAATCTCCAAGATGTCCATTCTTCTTCCTTTATTGCACCCATATAATAATTTCTAATCAAACTTATGTCCCTCCATTCTGGCATGCTCTGCCATTTCTCTATTTAAACTAAAGTTTTTTACGGTTCTTTTATGGTCTTCAAGTCTTTGCTTTATTTTTCTCCCACTTTGTCCGATGTAAACCACATCACAATCTCCACAACCTAATTGATAAACTTCGCTTTTATCTTCCGGAGCTTTTATCTTCATCAAAAATAATGATGAACTGCTTTATCGACTTCATAATTATTTATGTTAATGAAACTCCACTTGAATAGTCGATAAAAACGCCTACCTAGAAATAAATTATCTAAAAATGGTGGCAGATTATATAAAATGCCTAAAAATTATTGTGATAAAAAATAAAAAGTGTTAATTCCTAACCTAAGTTTAATACAAATGTATATATTTTTTCACACGAAGCAAACACATTTTGGTGAGACATACCTACATAATATCTTTATATTATTATTTTATTAAAAGACAAATGTATATGTCTAAAAAAGAAAAGAGGTAAATTTAAACAATACTGTTTTTAAAAGTTTAAGATTTAGATATTAAAATTAATATGCTTTTGATTAAATGCTTCTAAAATATACAAACATGTTTTCAAAATCAGTTATCAGTGGTGAAATTGATATTCTGTGCCAGATAATCGTATTCAAATACGCCGACTTGTAATCACGTCATACGCAAAGTGGCGTCTTTTCTTCTAATCCCTTCAAATGCAAAAACATTTATACATTAAATATAATCTTTCTGTATGTCAAAGTAGAGAAATTGATACACTTAATTAGAGTGAAGAGTACTTTGAAATAAGAACATGTATCCTTTTTGTTTTGAAAGCAATTATCGGACGCAGCATCATGCAGATCATAGAGGCTCCTAATAGGACCACCATTCATCTGGTTTACCTGGTCGTACCACGTCTTCCACCTCCATTTCTGGCGTCGTCCACACTTTATTCATATACCTTTCTGACCATTCTCTTCTTATTAATTTGCTCAACATCACTAAAACATTAAAACACCTCAGCGACCTTTTTACTGTACTAAGATTAGCTTTAATATATATTTTTTTCATTCTTTACATGACGAGGTTTTTTACTAGAATAAAACGCTTGTTTCAATATATTTTTCTAATTGGTGGACAGAACGAAATTTATCCCGAAACGTCGTAATAAAATATGGCTTAATGTAGAAATTTATTACCCTTACAGTAAGCCTTATTTAAAATGACATCATATTTTAGACATTATGCTTATTTTAATAACACAAGAGATTTCTCGAATCTCCTGTACTTACTTTAGAGTACCCATTCGTTACTGTATTTTATTCAGTGTGCCCCAACAGGATATAAAGCAGAATAATATTCTCGTCTGTAAAATATAGCATAGAGCAAATAATTATTTTCATCTTAACCGATGTTAATTATTAAATGTTCTCAGTTGAAATAATATTTTTACAAAGTTCCATTGGCATTCCACGCTTTTTTGAAATTTGGGGACGTGAAATCTAAGGATTGAGGTGTTTCGTTATAATAACCTCACCCATCAGGTATATTGATCCATTTTTTATATTACAGTCATTGATAAAACATTTTTCTTAATTCAATTTGACAAAAAATTGAAGCAAATTATTTATTACAATATTGCCACGTAATGTGGCTTTGGGAGTCAAATGAAAGTGCTGGAAATTGATTAAGTTTAATTTATTTCTAAATAAAGTCATTGAACACGAGTTTCACTGGTAATCACTCTGTGTTTGTGGTTACTAGTATCGTGTCTTGTAATATCACGAAACACGCTTGATTTGTGATATTACAACACGCTGTTTTACGCTACGAATATCGCACTGTTGTCGTCACCAAATGAATTTCTCGAGCCGGCGTCGCGTGACTCCTTTTATAGCTAAATTCTCTAAAAAGGTTTATTATAGAGGTAACGATAAGCTCAGATTCAGTTTCAGCATCAGAAGTAGAAAGTTTCAGATTCTTTTGACGTATATTCTACTACGAGTTGGAACGTCTTACAATTCTCTAGAGAGATAACGCGGTCACGGGTTAGTGACCCTAAATTGCGTGTGTAACAGTCTGCGGTCACGGTTGACTAACCGCCGTTGAATGACATCGTTATTATCAGCATTTAGTAGATACACAGCCTCAAAATAATTACTGAAACATCCAAGTAACCAAATCTCTACAACAGCGAGCTAAATTAAAAAAATATATAAAAATGTGCTCGATATACTTGGGAAAAGTTTCTCAAAGTTTATTAAAATAGGAAGACTTTGATGGTGAAACCACGTGATGAACGGCAATCATCATAGTCATTGCTAAACTCAAGACCAACACAGCACAAAAGATTGGTGAAACCATAGCTAAGACCTTAGAGGAAATCGTAATGTGATAATGAAAGAGAACATATTCAGAACGGTATTAATGTACACTGCTATCTTGAATATGTTTCCTTTCGCCTTATCACCTGTATATTTCATACCCCCTCACCATTTACTCCCACTTTTAAATTTGACACGGAGGTATGATTGTCCATAATTTGTAAAGTTTATTTAGTATTAAGTATACCCTGAGGAAGGACAGTTGTTTCTGAAACAGGTTTTTACCAAAAATAAAGTGGTGATAAAGTGGTGGTGGATGAAGTTGTATCTGAGTCTGCCAGGAGATATAAGGGACGAAAAAATTATGAAAACTTTTAAGAAAAAACTAAAAAAGTTGTGATACTAGTTTTTGATTAGAAATTTGATATACTGATATTTTACATTGTATAATTTAGGATATATAAAGGTTATTATGTTACCTATTTTAAGAATAAAAAAAAAGTGTTTATTTTCTTTTGAATATGGTTCTATATAGTTATATAAAGAACTATGTTCAAATATCGAAAATAGTTATATAAACTTACCTGTGAAACAATAGAATAGATGATAACGTTCAAGAAAAGATCCGACTAACAAAATGGCGAGCAAGTCGGCCATAATTCTGAAGAAATGCGGTCCCCATTAGGGGCCAGGTAATGCCTGCAATAACTTCCTTCAGAAACCACCTGGTCTTTATATTCCGGCAGGATTTTCGACACATTACTTAAGGGATCCAAAGTGAGGAATCTCCTCCCGCCGGGTGGGCCCGGCTCCCTCTGAGAGACAGGGACTTGCTCTAATTAATGTTTTGCGCTTCGATGGCTTTTTTGTTGGGAATAATAAACCTCGGATGGTTGTAAAGAACCGAACATAGTGGCGGAGAGCTTTTACTGCTAAATTTAGTTACTTTCTTACATAATGGCGATAGATATTTGGTTATTGATTTATTTATTCGTATGTAGGTAAATAATCAAATATAATTTTTAAGGAATTTATAAAATTGGATTTAACGCTGTACCCGTTTATGTAAAATAATTTATTAAATGTCATATATATATATATAAAAGAATATTGCTCCATACTCTAGTCAAAAAAATTGTCAAAATGTTTTAACGATCACGCTACTGAATTTTATCCCGGGGGGACATCAAGATTATTATAAATATATAGGGCGTACAAGAGCTAGCAGCAGAAACTTGGCCGGTAGATTCCTGACTATGTTATGATTCTAAAATGTTCAAGCAACCATGACCTAATATCAATGGTTATGGAGATATGCAATATCAAAGTTTGCATTTTTTTTTCAATAATTCTGACTTAATTTTTTGCAAAAAGTTGAACAATCATTACAGTAACTTATGTGGATTATGAAAAATTCATTTGCTTTAATACAACATAATACAACACAATACAACTTAAATAAAATGATAAAAACCTCATAAAAAATAACTTTTTCTCAATTTTTGCAAGGTTTTTATCATTTTATTCGACTTGTAATAAAGCAAATGAGATTTTCATAATGTACATAGGTTACTATAAAGATAATTGAACTTTTTGCAAAAAATAAGTAAGAGACGTTGAAAAAAAATGCAAACTTTGATATTGCATATCTCCATAACTATTGATATTAGGTTATGGTTGCTTGAACATTTTAGACTCATAACAAAGTCAGGAATCTACTACCTGCCAAGTTTCTGATTCTAGCTCTGGTACACCCTGTAATTATAGAAACGAAGTTAGAAAATATAATTTCATCTCCATGAGACGTCTAAAGAGACGAAATTATATTTTTATGGGATAGTAGGCATAGATACCTACTTATCCATAAAAACATATAATTTCCTCTCTATGAGACATCTATAATATAATATCTTAATTAAAAAATTCTCATTACCAGTGGCGACATCTGCATGGCGACATCATATACACTGCTCATGGGATTGACAAATTTCAACCATAGATGGCGAACTATTAACAATAATAATAATAATAAAAATGGATAAAAAAATCACCTCAAGGGCGCTCTAAACTAACATCGTTTAGTCCTATATTAGTATTTAATGTAATGGAAAGGATTTTACAAAAAGGTGCGTTTTAAGTCTTTTTAAAAACTCTTTCTGATACATTGTTCGGTATTACGGAGGGAAGAGAGTTCCACGCCTTTGGGCCTGCCACCGCAAATGCCCGTTCACTAAACTTAGTCTTCTGGTAGTGGATGGTCGGTTCTACAACCCTTCCTGCAGCTGAAGTACTGGCTGACCTCAGAGATTGGCGTCTATTGTTTTAATCGTCTGGGATGCAGAGTTCTTGAAGATACAGAGGCGCCATATTATGTGTCGCCTTGTACATTAACCAACACAACTTGAACTCGACTCTTTGAGGAAATCGAAGGCAATGTAGTTCACGCAAAAGGGATGTTATATGCGAGAATTTTGATGCTCCGTATACTATTCTTGCTGCCACATTAAGAACTGACTGTAGTCTATCCAGCTGGAATTTTGAAAGTCCAGCATAAATGCTATTACAGTACTCCACACGTGATACCACAAAAGCATTTATGAGTAAACGGGCGGCATTAGGGGGAAGGTATCTCCGAATACTTTTAATCTGTCTCAGTTATATTATAGTTATATTTGTGGTGGCCAAAGACGCGTACATATATACGTGTAATGAGGTACCACATATGCTGACATCGAGCACGGCAGATCGTTACCCTCGATACAGAGGTCGAGGCAAAAGCGCTGAGCACAACGAACAAGGCGACAATGTAAGCCGGACCAATGACCGAGTACAAAGACGACGTATAGCAGAGGGCATGAAGAGCGGACAAACTCACCTTGCTGATCCAGACAAAATATCCAACACGCAATGCCGAGTAAAGACGAAGTCATAACAAACCCAATCGCTTTGTTCACATTCACTATAAAAACGGTAGTCTCCAGAGCAGACTATCTCACTTCCCCAGTGAACGGCTCGTATAGCGGAAGCCCTCGCCGTCATACCTTCAAACGTCACGCTTTCACTTGTAACCTTTGTACCTACTGTATTCTTTATAACTTTGGCTTTTGTGGTCGATCATGGGTGGAATCGATAAATGTTACACTGTATAAATTAAACAATACAATGTTCGGTGCGGTGATAGCTTTCGTTTGTTGTCTGTTATATTTTGAAGATGAGTTGACAGGTTAATTACCTTTTATATTATAAATTTAGGATATTTCCAATTTATGCCTCTAGAGCTGATCAAATATCGTAATTGAAACAAAAAAAATCTTTCTGCTGGTGTCGATATAAAACTGATGCTAATGCGCGAATACGCATCCTGCATTTATTTAAAATATGACAGAAGTATATTAGTTATGCAAATTAAGTTGCAAAATTAAGGTGCAAAATTGCAAGGATGAATACACTTTTAGGTCCAATTAATTTTAATAGGGCCGGCTATGTAGTATTTAGATTGCCTGAATGGTAAAGCTTTTAATTTTTAAATAATCTAATACAAATTATTGATAATTTTTAAATAAAATAAAAATGATTGCTAGATGCCGTGCTTGTCATGAATATTTGAAAAATAAATGAAGGTATTATCAGATGGGGATATCACAAAGGATTATCATTAAAGTAATACTGAAAAAAAATTTACGTTTCCAACAAAAGATTTCTTTAAATTGTTTCCAGTACCAAACGTAGATGATGTTTTCAAGCAAGTTTCCATATTAAAAATATGTAAAGAAAAAAACCTTACAGAATACCAGGAATATTTCAAACTTATGAGAAATGGAAACCAATCTATAATGCCTAAATGTAAAACAACCCAAATGCAGCATCACTATATTTATAAAGCCATCAATTACTATAATAACTTACCTATCGAGATACGATGCATCAGTAACCTCTCAGAGCAAATCAAAAAAATTAAAATTTTCCTAAAATCAAACTTAAATTCACAAATCATTTAAACCTATAGCTTTTTTCAAAATATCTCCAATACTTTCATTATCAATTTAACTTTTTTACTGTATTAATAAATAACTTGTATATACTATAAGGAATAAGAACTGGCTCCCTCATCAGACTCAAGAGCTTCTCTTACTGATGAGGTCTACATGACTACCAAGTATTTATAGAAAAATGTTTAATCTGATATGTATATATAAGAACTGACTCAGAAATAATGAACTTTTGTTCCTTAGCCATCATAGAACCAATTATGGATTTCATGCTTCCATGTCACGGTTATGTCGTCTTATAAATTCAAGACAGGATCTGGACTTCTTTGGTGTAAGTCTGTCCAGATATAAACAATCTCTGATTAGATAGTCCAGACCTTGTCTCCATCTTGTTAGTAATTTTCATTTGTCCTTGCTTTTGTATTTAAATTGCTATAATTTTTATTCTGATGTATTATATGTTGTTCATTTTATGAATTATATTTTATTGGAGTATGTCCGTTGATATCAATAAACAAATAAATAAACTGTATTTGTACCATAAATTAAAAAAAAAGTTATTACTGCTCAGGTTCTAGAATCGTCGCTTGGATTCCACCGCAAACCTTATAAATGTGCGCTCATTGGTTGAGAAAAATCGACGGTATTTTTTATGTTTGGTGTGAATAACCTACTTGAACCAGAAATGGGCCCCATTTATTTACCTTCTTGAAATATTCTGTGGGCTTCTTCAGAGAGGCCATGGAAAAATCAACAGTGGTTTAGCAGATTGATACTTTTGCGTTCGGAGATATTTTTTTATAAAATTTCCTTCGTGAATCACGTCTCTTTTGTAATGAGATTTTGTTTTCATTTTATATAATACTGTTAATATTAATTATTTTATTTATTTATTTATTTATTCATAAAGTCCTTCTTGTAAAATTTATTTTATACATGAATATGTGGATCATAATAATGTATATCATTTTATTTACAATATTACTTATCTAAATACACATATTTTAATAATTTTTTGTAGATTGCTACTACTCAACTAGGCGTAGCCTGTGCTAGAGTAGCTAATTGTATACGTGTTATTTGTTACAGTTTGTCAACACTAATGTAGAACAAGTTTGTAGAAGTTATGTTACGAATATATTGGTGGGCGGAAGATAAAAAAAAAATGTTCGTGAAACGAAGTGTGTAGTATATGTAGAAAGAATATAAATCTAGTAAAAAACAAAGTATGAAGTAGTATAAATCAAGTAAAACAAAGAAGACAGAGTAAGAAGAATATGACAAGTAAAGAAAACAGAGTAAGAAGAAGTATGGAAGTGGTATTAATTAGGGTTGTTCAGAAAATTTATTATGTATATTAATGAATTATATATATTTATGAATTTTGGCAATTTGATAATGCTACTAAAAATTTGCTTTGTGTTTTTTGGGGTTTCCGCATTATTTCTATGAACTTTCTGGCAAACGTTTCGTATTTCATTACAGGGTTCATTATCGTAACAGTACAGAACTCAACATCTCGTGATAATTAATACATGTCTCAGACGTTTATATTGCCATGTAATATACAAACATAGAGATAATTTGCTTTGGACACAGTATGCTAGCCAGTACTTAGCACAACACTGACAACGTTTTACCCTCATTTTGATACGGTATTGCAAGCCAATTCTTAAGCACAACATCAAAATACCCAACAACACATCAGCACTGATGATAGACCCTGCAATGGGATCCGAAATGTTGGCCAGAAAGGTCGTAGAAATACGATGAAATACACCAGAAAATAAAAACCAAAAGATTATACTAAACTTCATTGTGAACAATTATCAAAATATGAGAAATCTATCCTTCAGAATAGAAAACCAAAGTATTATTAACTGGGTCGATATTTACAAAGCAAAATAAATTTACCTTTTTTTTTAAAAAGATATGTACACCTGCTTATTTTTTGTATTATTTGCATATTTTTATTACTCACGCAAAATAGAAAATGTGTAAATTTACTTCATCTTGAGATATGTTACCTTTTTATTTTATAAACTTACAATGTGAGTTAATATAATTAGATGATAATGAAGTTATGAATATTAAACAAAAGAAGAAACTAATTATACAGAATTAAAAATTAAATTTGTTTTCATGTTAGTAAATATTTACTTAATTATTTACTCCTTTTTCATATATAATTATTTTTATATTTTTAATGTCTGTACTTCGATTTTTGATTTTTATTGTATTAGTATACATTATATCTTGAAGAAGGGACTAAAACTTGTTGATATGTTCAATATACAAATGGTGTAGACAAAGTATATTTTTATTTATTATATTAATAATGTCACCACAATACAATTTGCAATTTTTGAAGAAAGTAATTATTATTTTTAAAAAAATGGACAAATTGATAAAGAGCCATATTAAAGTAAAAGATAATAATAATACTCACCAATGGTAGTGAGGACAGTGAGGGAGTAGAAGAACGCCTTGGCCAGGCTCCACTCTCCCTCGTCGTGGCCGTACACCAGCTCCCCGTAAGGGTTGGCGGCGCCCCCTAGCGCCATCTCCTGGTACACGGCTCCGTACTGCGCGGCCATCTCCTGGGCGACCCTCTGCACCAGCTCGTCCTGGAACTTGGAGATCTCCTGGCCCGCGAGCCGCGTCCAGTTCTCCCGGTACAGGATGTTCAGCGACACGGTGATCTCCCAGATGTTCTCCACGGTCCTGGCGCGAGCCTCCGCGTTCACGTCGCTCAAGAACGAATAGTTCTGAACTTTGTCGGCCGTGTCCAGAAACCTCGACGACCTCCTGGACTCCTCCGACGTCCTCTCGTCTTCGTGCTGAAGACTCCCGTTGAACTGCCTGTCGGCGTTCGTCTGCTCCGTGAACTGCTTGTCGGGGAGCATCCTAGGCTTCAGCACTTGGTTGTTCCCTCCTTCGATGGCGAGGAACAAGAAGGACCCCAGGAAAGTGTAACCCAAGAGGAGGGAGAAGATGCCGAGGTTTGTGAAGAAGCTCACGATGTACTGCCTCCTCCTTAACTTGGTGGTCTTGAAGCAGAAGCAGCAGACTATCCTCTGCCGGCTGTTCTGCTGGTGCTTCCCGCCAGGAGTCGTCCCTTCGTCTTGCTTGTGCCTGACGATGTCTCCGTTCATGGTCGCTTTTGATGCTTCGATTCCGGAGTACGGAGCATACTGATAATTGTCTACGTCATCTTTCTCGTCGAAAATTATTGGCTCCATTTTTTTGACATTATTTGAATTTTTATAATCCTCACCACCGTAATGGAATATTTAAAACATCTTTATTAATTCTAAAGTATTACTTGTTCATTTATTCTCGATTTAATTTAAGTGAATCATTTCAACGAGATTTTTTGTCATGGATTAAAAACGGTTTTAATTAACTTTAGGCATTTTCTAAGGATCATTTTCGCTATTACTTAAAGCGTTCGTACTATCCCATAGAATCGACGTAGTCACAACCAATCGAATAGTTAAAATTAATAAACCTAGCACACATTCACTATAGTGTCGATAAGGAAAAAATACTAATCTTATCTAAATCACCATAAATCTTGAATATCGATCAAAACACTACTTAGTTAAACAAATCCGTTAATTTGCTTCTGCCGCAATTCTGAAACAAAGAAATTTCCTTGATTAGTTTTAAATATATTATACAATGATGAGTGAAAAATTTTTAAAATATTGTAATTGTAAAATAAAAATAATTTCCAAGCCACGGATGGAAATAAATAATTAAATGAAATTTCATCGAATACCTTTAATTAAATATTTACTTATACAATATAGTAATCATGAACACTAAGCATTTTTATGTTTGGACAAAAAATAAGAAGCACAGAAATCAGTAATTATAAGTTATTAATTATTTTGTGTCTTTTCTTTTATTCTTTTTTTTTCTCATTCATTCGTTCTATGCGACCAAAACCATTTCAAAACATTTTTTATAAAGCTATTCTTTCTTTAGTTATAAATGGATACGGTCATAAATCTATTTATCATAAATGGATTTCCACGTAAACATCTAAATGATTTTATAAATATATTTAAATAAATGCAATTCAGTGTTATTTCTTGTTATGGAGTTGTTCTTATTATGGTACACGTTAAATTAATGAGTGTTTTCGTAACAAGAACATGATGGATGTAGGACTTTAAACTTACGTCATACCCGGGTGACCAAAATCTCAGATCGGAACTACTGTTTTGAACTATGTTAAACTTATATGCTACGGCCAGCAAAATTATTTTTATTCAGGCATTACGTGACAGTGTTAAAGTTTAATGGTACTCAATAAAATAAACATTCAAAATATTTTTATTTTAAATTTTTTTATTTAAAAAATATAACGTACATTTTACATTGAATATGACATAATTTTTTTTATACATGTTTAAATGTCCCTAATAAAATAATACTTGTGTTTGGGGACAGGAGTATGATACATAAGACCATGAATGAATGAATGAATGAATAAGTATGTATAAGTTAATAATGGAACATAAGATAAATATTAGTGACTCAAGTATACTAATTATTTCGGAGTATCGTTATTTTTTATAATTCTAACTATTTTTGTTTTATGTATGTTCCATTTGTTTTATGTGTTTCTTGAATTTTGTAGTGTTTTTCAGTTCTAATAGTCATTGGTATTTAAAATATGCTTTATTTTAACTTTGTAATACGCACACACAATTAATTGCTACTATAGTTTCGATAGGAGAGTCCCTCTCACCATCATGTTTAGATAATAACTAACTTAAATACAAAATTTATCAATCTAATTGGATACGTCAGTAGTTTTTGGCAATAGACTCTAGGATCGGTGAAGTGGACTGAAATGTGATTTAGATTTAGGGTGTGTTTTTAGAATTATTTTTTTTGATTGATAGGGGAAGCATTAGAAATTTATTAGTCCTCTACATCACGCCCCTTTCAGAGTAATCGGAGCCATTAGTCTGTGGGCGATCTGCCAATATAACAATCGACATTATTGGATGTCGTTCGTTTCGGTGGAAGTCTTCATCAGACTTCTCATACTTTGGGCAACTTGAAACAGCAGAAGTGCGAATACTTTGATGGTCGGCAGGACTAACACAAAGAATAGTATTAAAAGTTCACGTATTCATAATAGCCTGGGTGTCACGGACATAAACAGCAAACTGTATCCCAGACAATATCACTGGAAGACGGCTCACACTGCGGTCAGTTAAATCGGAGGGACTCTGCAGGCTGGTAGTACCAAGGAGACCTGGAGCCACCAAGTTTGCGGAACGTACTTTCAGCTTTGCGGGCCCAGCTATGTGGAAACAGCTGCCTCCAGTGCTGCGATCTATGGAGAACCAGGAACACTTCAAGAAGAGCCTAAAAACTCATTTTTTCGGGATGTCGCACCTGTAAAGCGCCCTTGAAGCGTCTCTTTCGCAAAAATGGGGCTATATAAATTAACATAAACATAACATAAACATTACATAAACATAACATAAACGTAACATAAACATAACATAAACATAACATAAACATAACATAAACATAACATAAACTTAACATAAACATAACATAAACATAACATAAACATAACATAAACCTAACATAAACATAACATAAACATAACATAAACATAACATAAACATAACATAAACATAACATAAACATAACATGAACATAACATGAACATAACACAAACATAAAATAAACATAAGATAAACTGGAGGAATGACAGCTGAGATAGTACGGGCACGTAAGACGGAGATCACCAGATCACATGGTAAAGCAGGCAATGTTTAAGGAACTTTATTGACTGTCATCCAGAGGAAGACCAAAGAACTCCTGGATGACTTAATGCTCCAAAATACTACAGAGAAATGGCCTAGATCAGCGGTACTCAACCTTTCTTTCTTCGGGCCACATACATATGTTGCTAAGTTATGCGGGCCGCAACATTATACTGATATTACGAAAAAAAAATCATACGGGGAAAAACAGTATTTATTGATTCAAGATTAGGACGCCGCCTATTGGTTACTCAACAAGTATTTTTTAATAATACTATAACATAATGATAATGATACTTATCGTTTATCTTCCTACGTGATATTTATTTTCATCATATCGATATTTTGGTACAGCGTCTTAACATAAATGAAAGATTAATAAACTCATAGGAAAATATGATATATGAGTACGGATTATTACAGACACCTTATTACAGACGTAACGGGGGACGAAATTATAAAAAGAAAAACGTCAGAGTTACGTAAATCACATTGTGTTGGGAAACCGTAAAGGCACGGTGTATTAAAAATACAATAACGATTTGTACAAAGATTTGGATATACTCAATATTGTGTAAATTATTTGAATGACAAAAAAGGAGGAATAATATTTATACATTTCAAAAAAGCATTCGACACACTAGAATACGAGATTTCACAGAGAGATCACAAAAATGGCTAAAAAATTACATGACAAACACAAAACTTACACTTTGTGGTTGAAACTATCTATGGTTGAAACAAATTCGTTCTTAAACTATAGAAATCGCTGGTTTTAAAATGACAGGAGTTTGTTTTTTTGTTTATGCGTATTTCAAGATATTCAAAACTTACAATGCCAGATTTTTTGAATCACGTTCCTGATATTAAACGTTTTTCGGGCCGCATGTAAAAGCTTGGCGGGCCGCAGGTTGAGTATGGCTGGCCTAAATGAAAAGGATACCCAGAACCGAAGAAGATACAGCCTAAGAACGAGAAGAGCCGACCCCAAAAGCCTACTTAGTAGCGAAGGGAAAAACTACATTTCAAAATGAAGACTACAACACACACACGTTCACCAGTTTGAAGACTACAAAGTGTACACTACAATTGTAGTAAAAACTACTTGAAGTGAAGTAATTGTAGTACTACGAAATGAAGTGAAGTAATGAAGTAATTGTAGTATTAATGAAGTGAAGTAATGTAGTTAGGTAATGTAGTATTAATGAAGTGAAGTAATGAAATGAAGTAATTGTAGTATTAATGAAGTGAAGTGTAAAAAAAAAATTTGACAATCTAAAAAAAAAAAAAAAGGTCGCCAGCCAGATTTCTTCATTCAAATAATTTTCAAACCATGTGGGGGGGGGGTTGTTACAGTTTCCAGAGATTTCTTCATATATCTACATCAACTTCCCAAAAATTTCACGTAAAAAATGCACTATTTAATGTATGTTTCTCATACTTTCGATAACTTTTAAGTGTATGTACTTTGTAGTGTTCGCTTTGAAATGAAATGTGTACTATTTGAAGTTTATACTTTCAATAGCTTTGGTGTTTTTAGTGTGCACTACACTTCAAAACGTGCGAAGTGTGCACTTGTGTGCACAATGTAGTACTACATTGTAGTAGTGAGTATAGAGCGGACCCATCACTACTACCTAGGCAATGAGTTGGGACAGTACAAGCCAGAAGAAGAAGATGAGTGATACATATTTTGCAACTAAATATACGAGTACATGGAGTGTGTATTTGAATTTAAGCTTAAACACGATTAGCTTGCTTTGTCAAACGCTCATCAGAATTAGTTGACTAATAATATCGTCTGCATTCATCAAATCGTCAGCCGATGGGACTGCGCTTGTGTGATGATAATTATGCTGAAATTGAAGGTAAACAGCTTTTAATTACCTGACACAGGTGGTTAATTACACAGTGGGCTGGTCGAATTCACGTGAGGATGGTAATGGGATAACGAACACAGAAGGATCGAAGTCCACCTGTGTTTAGTTCCATATGATAATTTAGTTAGTGGACTCTGATTACGTAATATAATTTTGTGGCTGTCTAAAGAGGAGTTATTGTAAATAAAAGAAGTACAGAAAAATTGAGAAATAGGGAACACTTCTTTGTATTTTTTTAATCGTTGAATTATGATATTATTTATACTGTTTGACACATAAATATAGGATAGATTTTAGTTAGTTTAAAAGAAAATTAGAAACCCACGTACTGTAACTAGTTTTTAAACATAATAGATTGAATAGATCGCCACTGAAAGAATGAATATTATTATTATTTTATTATTAATAAAAAAACAATGAGATTTATATAACAACATCAATTAATCTTAATGACGACCGGTCTCCATGCCACTGTATCTATGTTAGAACAGACGCACAATAATTTTTCCAATAAATGGAATACGTTAAGAATATATCTATTGAATGAGGGTCGTGGCCTCATTATGAATAACATCTTACAAATAACATAATAATATAAACTATTATTATCTTATCTATATCTTGTTCAGTAATTTTGTACAATTTTACCGTTTTAAACAACACAAATTTTCTTAATTTATTATTTGATAATTAAGAATATTTACCCTTAAAGGTGCACAATAGTTATAGGTTTAAACATTAATTTTATCACAATTCATTTTTACTAATAAATAAACTTTTTTTGGGAAGTTTATGTATGCTCGTAGTGTAAGTTTTAAATGTGTTATTTTATAGTTAGTTAATTTAATAATGAACCTGCAGAAAACAACCCGGTAATACGCTTTGTGGGTCTGAAAGATTTCGTAAATAAAATTGCGATAAAAAAGATAATTCAACTAATTTATTTTATTTTTTACTTTCTATTCTTTTGAAATCAAAAATGTGTTATACGATACTTCAACTGAATAATATGTAAAATATTTTTGTTTTTAAATCATAAAATATATTTCGTTCTTTTTTATTAGATATTTGCTGTCCAGTTAATAGTAATTTAATAGTGAGAGAAAAAGGGATCTTTTTTTAGCGCAGGCCCCAATAATGTCGATATATTGTATTCCTATGTATCTGATTCAAATAGAGGTAAGGTGAGATTTACGGCGATTAGTAAGAGTTTGTAAATTTTTTCAGGGTTTTAAAAAGTAATTGTGGAATATTTGTAATAGTGGAAATAAACAATACAATACACATTTACATTGTGATTAGCTAGCGGGGTAGTCATGGTGTAAACTTTTTACGTAGTGTTCTAAAATACACAATAATTTATTTAATAGGAATATTCATTCAGGAAAATAATATAAGAGCAAGTTTTTCTCTCTCTGGTGTTTATTAATCTTCCACATCATATGATAAAATCCACATTTTTAAATTCCATTAAGTTAGTGAAATACTATACCATAAAAACCAAGTTTTTATTTTATCCCTTTCTTTGTAAATTAAGTTAAACATCATGTAATAATTGATTGACTGAAAATGAAACATGTCTAGACAAATATCTATGTCAAAAATCTCTAAAAGTGTATCTTTATTATTTGATTTCTTCCCAAAAAACCGAAGTGTGCTGTAAAT
Source organism: Agrypnia vestita (assembly GCA_016648135.1). Lineage (NCBI taxonomy): Eukaryota > Metazoa > Arthropoda > Insecta > Trichoptera > Phryganeidae > Agrypnia > Agrypnia vestita. The sequence goes on along the minus strand of JADDOH010005314.1, from coordinate 13,042 downwards.
TTTAGAAATTCGTAGTGAAGTACCTATTATACCTACCGACGGAGTAATTCAAATTTTAAATATTCCGTGACGTTATCGGGCCGCCGGCGCCGGCGCCGTTGGTAGTAATCAAACTTTTGTAATGATTCCAATTTGAAAAAACCATTAAAATTTCTAAAAATCCAAAACTATACTATAATTATTACATTTTTTTTAATGAAAATTTGATAGATATTCTTGATCGTCACCACGAGTTTGCTTGCAAAGTTTCAGCTCGATTGGATCACGGAAAAAGAGTTAAAAATCGATTAAAATTTTTTTCGTCAAGAAAACAAGCAAGCAGACGCCATGAGTTAAAAGAAAGGAAGTAAAAAGATGGTGAAATACATATTTATATATTTTCACAATTGCTTACTACACAATTTATTCAACTAAGCTTATTCTATTTAAGGGTAGTTATAATTACCAGTTTAATAGTTTGAATAAAATGAATAATAACAAAATGAATAATAGAAAAAAAAGAGTTATATTATATAAGTCATGCAGGTTTTGCCGTGGAAACTTCAGCTACTAACTATTTATTTAATTCCCCACTGCAAAGGCTTCCTAGACTAGCAAATAGATACGAGCAACTGGACGTCTTTGCCAATAACTGTACAATATTCAAACATATATTTAAAGGTGTACTGAAAGATTACTAGTATTTGTCAAATTGGACTTAAATAATTGATTTGTATGTATGTCTATTTTATTATTATGTTATGACTTTCAAAGCTTGTGCTATATCTTCTCTCTCTACATTATTACTTTTTTTTTGTTTTTAAATTTCTATATTATTATGTTTTTATTATGCTTCTTGCTTTTTACTATATATTATATTTATCATTATTTGTTTGTATCTGTATTCTAAGTATTTTCTTCTCACATTGTCATTACTATGTTTACATGTATTATGTTTTTTTTTTCTCTTCTCTAAACTGTATACCTATTATGTTAATGTACACTATATCTATTGTAAAAGCCCTATAGGGCGTTAATTAATAATAAATAATAAATAAAATAAAATAATAAAAAAAATGCAAACAAAAGACTGGATCAAGGGTATGTATAATTATCTAGTTCCACGTTTTTTCCAACATTACTATTTCAAAGCTTTCAACGCCTGAACGGAGGAAGAACCCGGGAATGAAGTGGTTTGCCGAAATAAGGAACGTGATTGGGTCGGTAAAGCTGGATAGGTAATTTAAAAAATATCTCCCGAGGGATGACTAATATCCGCTTTCGAATTTTTTCCCGCTAGTTCAAGATCCTGGAGGTCTTCCTGGACGATCCGTCCAGCAGGCCCTTTTTAGTCCAGGACTTGCCTTGAATTCTTTCAATTATTGTACATGAAAATATTTATACAAAATACAATTTGTAGAACGTGTATGAGAATATAGTAAAACTATTTCATTGATATTCAGAAAGTAAAACTGTTTTATTGATATTCAAAACTACAAAAATGTAACAGGCGACTTTTTTGAAGTTGCATTGAAAATTTTGTATGTAAAATTATACAAATGTTGTATAAATTTGAATGACATCATCACGGCTGATGTGGTGTAATTGAATCCGAAACGTTGGCCAAAAGTTCGTATATATACGGCAGAATACCTCAAAAAACTCTAAGAAGATTTTGTACTGCCGTGAAAACTTGAAAAAATTCTCAATGCATTTTATTGATAGAATTTAGGTAAGTGAAAATATGTTTTTACTCCCTTTCTTTTAACTCGTAGCGTCAGCTCGCTTGCTTGCTTGTCTGCCGAAAAAACTTTGGATCGATTTTTAACCGTTTTCCCGTGATCCAATCGAGCTGAAACTTTGCAAGCAGACTCGTGGCGACGATAAAAATGATCTAACAAATTTTCGTTTAATTTTTTTGTAAATACAGTATAATTTTGGATTTTTAGAAATGTTTAATGTTTTTTTCAAATTGGAATCAAAACAAATGAGTTATTGGCCCGACGTGTGTATAGGCACGAAACCTGATTCTATGAGGAAGGGAATATAATAAAAAGTTGGTTTTTATGGGTTAGTTTTTTATGTAAATGATTACTTTTATTCTTATTTTAATTTAAAATGTATTCATATAAAAGCATTACAGTTTTCCAATAAGAAATGATTTTTTAAATATGACTACAGTATGAAACAATCACTTGTCTTCCTAGTCTGTACATTTTAATGATTATTATCACTTAGACGTGAGGCAAATCTATTTGATAGAATAAAGAAGGAAGATAGGTATTAGGAAAGAATGTAAAGCTGATCTTAGCATAGTTAATAGAATTTAAAACGGATCACTCAGATGGTTTGGGCATATTGAGCGAAAGAATGATAAAAACGATATATAACCCAAGTGTTATCGGCGCCAGAAAGAGGGGGACCGCGGAAGACATGGCGTGACCAGATTTATCAGATACTGGAAGACCTGTTAGGATGTATGAATGTGGATGATGCAAGAGTTGTGTGTTCGAACAGAAGACTGTGGTGCTCTATCCTCTCTGCCTACCCCCACGGAGAATCGGCGTAGTGGTTATTAAGTAAGATAATAGTTATTGTCACTTCACTTCAATGCAGTATATAAATTTTCTCAATTGGTTGAGCAACTTTGTAGATTTACATTTAAAAAAAATAAATTATTATTTGTTTTATCTACTTATATTCATTAATTACACTTACATGTTACGTGAAATTTTAATTTAAGAGTCAAAGAGCATTATTTGAGATGTCTGAATAATCATATATTTTCTGAATTTTCAAATCAATTAGTAGAAAATGATCACGGTTTTGAAAAAAATTTCTTTCTATTTTCACATAAATAAATTTGGTCTGAAATTGGATAATTTATAATCATTAGCATGTAAAAGTAAACAAAATATTATAAATAATCAATTAAATTTAACTATTAGTGAAAATCAATTTTTTTTTCCAATAATTTTGTGTAATCAAGAACATTAGAAATAATATTAAAAAATATTTTTTTAAATAATATCGAAAACCAAAAAACAAAAGACATCATTCATTTTGATATTTTTACATTTATAAAACACCCTGACGATGGAAAGGTTTTTCCGAAACATGTAGGCGTATTTAAAGAATATAAGTAGATTAAAACAAATAATATATATATATATATATTGAGTTTTTTATACATTTTCTTTCAAATGCGTGTTGTTATATTACACATACAAATAATATTGTAATATTGTTACACAGGTGAACGTCTTATACAACGCTTGGTTAGAATCGTGATTTACTTTTAGAAATTCTAAATGTTCCTATTATACGTTATTCCATAGATAAAACTGAATGGTCTTATAACATGAATGAGTAAAAAGAAGCGAGGACAGAGATTGCCCCCGGGATGAAGAGTGGGGTGAGATGGGAAGAAGTTATTCGATATTCAGTCTAATGGCAGGGTGGCATATATCGATTCGTTCGATGGAGTCTTTTTATTTTTACCAAATGTGGAAAAATATCGAGAAAAATAAATATTTTTAATCAATGTGGGAAAGATATTGCTGGGAGTACAGCGCTTTAAGCTCGTCATGTATTTTCTAGAAAAATATTTGGAATCGAGGATTTCATGCGACTGTTAAAGAAATGGACGTCAACCCGAGTTGAGTGTTTTCGTTTTGTTGACGGTCACTTTATTTTATATTGACGGGCGATACCTCACTGACCCACGAAATTGTGCTCGAGATGACACCGTTACAGACGTTTATTTTATTTATGAAATATAAAAAAGAAATAAAATAAAATACTTGCAAAACGTCTTACCGGACGCGAGCCGCAGGTTCATTATTATAAATAATAATAATTTATTTATTGGCAATGAACTACCTACATATGTCGACATTTTAAATCTATCTCTCTCAAAATTTAAAAAATCATTATATGATCATTTCTTTTCAAAATATTAATTTTTTATATAATGTCTTAAATTTTTTATATATACCTGGCTATTCAAATTTAATATTGCTATATTATCGGTGAGTAAAAATTTCTGAGATCACTACTTTACACTTTTTTGTATATATAATTATTTTACATATATGTCTAACCTCATTATGTTTAAACTATGTATATATACTTTTTTACATTTATACCCTTTATTTTTCTTTTACATTTAATCGTTTGTTGTATTTTAATTATTTATAAACCTGTTGTAAAAGGCTATTAAGCCGTGTATTTAATAAATAAATAAATAAATAAATAAAATAAATAAATAAACTTAATATAATAAAGTATTTAAATTAACTAAAGCGAACAGTTTTTATTCAGACAAAAATTAAAATTTTTAACAATAATAATTAAATTTACATCAAATTAGCACCTCTGCAGGTACATTTTTTTTTTTTTTGTTTATTTTAGAGATAATACAAATCATTTTTTTTTTATAAAAATGAAGGCTAGCAAATATTAACATTCAAATCATTATTATATGTTATACCTCAACAAAAAGAATAAAGATTTTGTGTATGGTATGGGATCATCACTTACAATCATATTGGTAGTGTTATCTAAAGCCAAAATTAAGATGGAGTGACAACGTCCTCAAAGACATCTCTGCCTTAGAGCTTCGAAACTGGAGAGAGCTGGCACTAGACCAAGATGAGTGGAGGAAAATTATTGAAGAGGCCAAGACCCACCAAGGATTGTAGTGCCAAGAATGATGATGAATCTAATTTAACAAACAATAAGAACTAGTTAAAATACTTTTAATCTAAAATATCGAAAATTTTTGAATAAGCAGTCAAAAAGGGACTAAATTCAATTAAAAAAATCAATTCTCTAATAAATGAGAATCCATTCGGGTTCACCATAGAAATATGCACACAAGACTCAACCGCAAAACATCCACCATCATACAAAGTAAAGTGAACAAATCACTTAATTGCACAGGTATCTTCATCGATTCGATGGAAGTACTCTACACTATCTCCATGAACAACTCGTTCCAGACCCAAAAAAACGGGATTGACCACAGCTCCAAACGGGTAAAAAGCCACTCAACGAACATACCTCAAATAGTCAAATCAAATGAATCTCCGAGTAATCCACCAAAGGCGAATTTGGATATTTACAATAATCAAATAAAAAAGAATAACTTCTTCAATAACAGCAAAATAATTTTATGGTGAGATAATAATACTTTGTGGTTATTTTAATAAAAAAAAACACTTCGCATAAAACTACTATTTATTGAATTATCAATATGTTTCAGGGATAACGGCCCCTTATCAAGATAAAATATTAAAGTACTAAAAATCAAATCAGAATTTGATTTTTAGTATAAACTGTATTCTGATGAAGGGATCATTGGCTCCAAGACATAATGATAATTCAATAAATAGTGATTCTATACAAAGTGTACTCTTTTTATTAATATAATTAATAATAAAATAAAAAAATAAGGCTTTTTACCCAAATTTTAAAAGTACAGTTTAAAAAGAATAAGATAAAAAATATAAAGTCGCTGTATATATTATATAATAAATCGTATGTACCGTTTAGTACATTGTGAGATGAACGAATCAATTTGTCAATTTTATATATAAATAATGGAGATATACTAAAAAAACATTGCCGTTCATCTGGAAAGTCTGCTTAGTAATTATTTAAAATATATTTTATAAATCAAGTCAGCAATAATTTTTTAAGACAGTTTTATTTGTTTATCTCAGAATGTACTAAAACGCCACATAGGATTAATTATATCTATATACAGCGAATTTCCAAAGAAAAGGTCAAGTTACACTTCTATAACATTTTAATACTGTCTGTCTAAAAAGGCGTTTACTATTTTATACTAAATTAAGTGTTTGAATTAATAAAACAACTCTCGATTGTTGGTCCCTTGTGAGGCTATCTATTAATAATCTAGTCTAGACTTTGCTATTTGATTGACCGATCGTTAACATAGAGGCAGGGCCACTTCTATTAAATTCCAGCAGCCAATTAATTATATGCCTCGAATATTCTGTGGGCTTTACACACACATCATTTTATCTTCCATTATCAGATTGGTAGATTGAACAAAGAAAGGAGTGCTGAGATGGTTCAGTTATGTATAACGTACGAGTGAGGAAAGGATGGCTAGGAAAATATATATGGGGCGAGTGTTGAAGGGAAAAGAATTTAGAGGGCGTCCGCGAAAGACCTGGCACGTTCAGATACTACAAGTATTGGAGGATGGCCCTTATAAAAGCCTCGACATTCGCAGAATATGTATGAGAAGATGTACGAATGTATCGGAAGCAAAATTGGTGTGTCAAGATATAAGAATATGGCGTTATATCTTCTCTGCCTACCCATGCGGAGAAACAGTGTGATGGTTAGTTTGTTTGTTAGTAAGTTTAACTTCCCTAAATTTCAAGGCTAACGTGAATGTCCCTTTTGGACTTACTGTATTTAAACAAAACAATTTTGTATATTTACATCTCCATCAATAAAATAAATGTGTATAGATAGTGGACTGCTACTTTGTTAATTAATTACGTAATTAGATATACCTTTTTTTTCTATTATGTTTCAGTCTAAAATCGACATCATCAATCACTTTAGTATGAAGTGGACATTTTGTCACGTAACACATCCTTGGAGGTTGATTGGTTAATGTGTGGATATTGCTGTTTTTGCTTTTAACTATCCTTATTTAGAATGTCTGTCTGTCCGTAAGTATGTTACTCACTGGAATCACAACAACAATACTGGTGATGACGAACCACTAATGAGGGCCGGGCGTCAAGTGTGACGCGTCAATCAGCGCGCGGTTCACGTTACACGCAATAATCATAATGTCCCGTGATTTTTCACGGATTTCTTTCTTATAAAATCTTGAATTGGTTATATTGTAAATGAGTGATCCTAGGTGACTGTCAAACATTACCATTATTATCAAATATTACAAAAAAACTAACCCATAAAAACCAAGTTTTTTTTATACTCCCTTTTTGTGTAAAATATAACAACAATTAAAAACGAATATAACATAACACTAAACTTACAGTAATTTAATATATTTCTAAAATGTCAGATGTTTTGATCTTTGATAAGACACTTCATGCTTTGAAGATTAAATTCTAAAAACATTTGTCAGTCAATTTAGATTTTAGAAATTCGTAGTGAAGTACCTATTATGTACACCGACGGAGTAATTCAAATTTAGAAAATATTCCGCGACGTTATCGGGCCGCCGTTGCTATCAAATTTTTGTAATGATTCCAATTTGAAAAAATCATTGAAATTTCTAAAAATCCGAAATTATACTATAATTATTAATTTTTTTAACGAAAATTTGATAGATCTTCATGATCGTCGCCACGAGTCTGCTTGCAAAGTTTCAGCTCGATTGGATCACGGGAAAAGGGTCAAAAATCGATCCAAAGTTTTTTCGACGGCAAGCAAGCAAGCAGACGCCACGAGTTAATATAAAGGGAGTAAAAAGAACCGCCATTAAAATCTGTCGGTAAACTTGTTGAAACAATCTTTATTACAATAGCTGAAATTATGCGCGCATAAGAATGTTCTTAGGTTTTCACGGAAAATCGTCAAGTTTGTGTTTACTGGGGTATTATGCCGTGTTGTTACGACCTTTCGGGCCGACGTTTCGGATCCCATTGCAGGGTCCATCATCAGGGCTGATGTGTTGTCTTGAATGTCGGTATTGTGGTTAAGTATCGGCTTGCAATACCGTGCCGAAGTCATGATGTGTTGTATTGTGTTGTGTGTATGATTCATCTGTTGTCTGATCACTATCTCTGCGGAGTCTGCGACGAGAATGACTTTGAAGCGCCGGATACCAAGACGTTTTTAATTTGAGACCATCATCTCTATTAATATTTATCGGGTGCCCGAAAGGTCGTAACAACACGGCATAATACCCCGGTAAACACAAACTTGAAGATTATGCGCCAATGTTTCTTGGTAACATTGTACGCCACAGCAGTAAAATGTGAATACCGACGACAAAATAGTTAAATTATTTTTACATTAAATATATTTATAGTTATTTACGGGACTCGGTGCTTTGTGCGACATCGTCTGAAGTAAAGTCGAGCAGTTGTAGAATATTCCCCGCCCAAACGAACAAGGGAGGAACGGGAAGTTATCGCACCCACGGGAGCTGAAAATTGCTTGTTATTTAGTTTTATATTGCAAACATATAATAAACTAAACGTATGTACGTATTTTCGCGTTTGAGAATGCAGCCATACGTGCTTGAGGAAAGAGCTTTTTGCCATAACTTTATATACTCCCGGAACAAAAATTTACAGCTGCTTTCAGCCGAATATTGCTTCAGAATTCGGTTGATATTATTTGTCGAGGCTCTCCGACAAATATTTTCGCAGCGAGGTGAAAAAACGCAAACATCGCAGAAAATGTGTGTGTTATTGTGATGTTTGTATGTTTTCTAGATAATAAATATGTCTCATTTCTAAAATATCCACCCATAACATAAATACGCGTTCGATGTGATGTCATTTCGAGTGTGTTTGCCAGTTATGGAACCATAAGGTCGCTATTTACATGAATATAATACAGGGAATCTATTGGAATAATCATTCCAATACACTTATAAAACAGAGAATATCAGTAGGGGAAAAAGTTTAACTGATAGTCCTTTTATAAATAAAAAAAATTGTTTAAAACCCGCGTAAAGACTGTTACGAAAAATATATCAAGACATCAATTAAAATAAGTACATTCAAGTACTTTTGATACTCATTTTGATTCCATTGTTCGTGGACGTCACGTGACATGCATTACAATTTGAAAAAATACGGAGGGGAACCTTTATTTTTTCATTATTTAAAATATAACACAATCGACTACATCATTTTAATACTACTTTGAACTATTTTATTATAGAATATTTTAGTAAAAAATATCACAAAAACTGGTAGAAATTACTTACTTACTTACCATCACGCCGTTTCCCCGTGGTGGTAGGCAGAGAGGATAGAGCGCCCTACTCTTCTGTCCTGGCATACAACTTTCGCTTCGTCTACATTCATACATCTTCGCATGCAAGCTCCACGGTTGTTCAGGCTTCTAACAGGACCATCTTCCAGTGTCTGGTTAATCTGGTCATGCCACGTCTTCCGCGGTCGTCCTCTCCTTCTGGCGCCGTCAACACTTGCATCATATATCTTTCTTACCATTCTATCCTCATTCATTCGCTCAACATGCCCAAACCACCTGAGCGACCCTATTTTTATTCTCTGTATTATGCTACAATCAGCTTTACATTCATTCCTAATATCTTCATTCTTTACTACATCATACATGGATTTACCACACATACGTCTAAGGGACCTCATCTCCACTGCATTCAATCTACTTTGGTAGAAATAAGGTGTTAAAAATTAAATAACTTAAAGAGTATAGTTAAGAGAACTCTTCAAGTTTGTGTTTACTGGGGTATTATGCCGTGTTGTTACGACCTTTCGGGCCGACGTTTCGGATCCCATTGCAGGGTCCATCATCAGGGCTGATGTGTTGTCTTGAATGTTGGTGTTGTGGTTAAGTATCGGCTTGCAATACCGTGCCGAAGTTATAATGTGTTTATATTGTGTTGTATGTATGATTCATCTGTTGTCTGATCACTATCTCTGCGGAGTCTGCGACGAGAATGACTTTGAAGTGCCGGATACCAAGATGTTTTTAATTTGAGACCATCATCTCTATTAATGTTTATCGGATGCTTGTAGATTTCTAGTGCTTCCTTGATAAGACGCGCATGGTGACTCTTAGGCTTTCCAAGGATTTTCGGTTCGAATGCAAAATGATGGCCGGTATCCAGAAAATGCTCAGCCAGTGCCGATTTTTCTGGATGACCGAGTTTGCATGCCCGTTTGTGCTCGTTGACCCTTTTGGAAATGGTACGCGCCGTTTGCCCCACGTATACTTTATCGCAGTCTTGACAATCGAGTCTATACACACCATCTGTTTCTAAGCGATCTCGATCCTTCGCTGATCTCAACATATCCTTAATTTTGAAGTTGGTACCAAAAACTGTCTTAATGTCTCTTTTCTTGAGATGAGAGCTCTGGCAATTCTGTCTGTAACGCTTTGGACAAAAGGCAGAAAGGCGATAAGAGAACTCTTATTTTTACTTGTCGGAGTCAACACCGGACATCTCCTTAATATTTCTGAAATCAAAAATACGTAAGAGGCACCAGTGAGTATCGATGGGAAGCGAGCGCTGTACCATTTTGTGGTGTTATATTGTCCATCGTACAATGCTGATTTATTTTTCCTAACACGCTTGTTTCATCCAAAATATCGATCGAATGATTTGGCAATGTAATATTTATTACTACTTATTCGAAGAATTTTCTTTTTGTTGCCTGAATTATATAATCATTTCGTGTTTTCATTCCTCGTTTCGAACGATTTAAGAATCGGTCGTTTTAAATTCCAGCAGGACAAACCGGGAAGAGTTTGTTAGTCGTGGAGATTTTTCTTTTTTCTTCTTTTTTTCTTCTTTTTTTTCTTCTTTTTTTTTTCATTTTTTTCACATTTTCTTCTTTCCCGGGGTTGGAAAGACTAACGCTGATGATTGCTTTGGTGTATATAATTCACATAATCATCAAATAAATTATTAAAAGGAATATTAAGGTGTCCTTGATCTGTAACTTTTATGAGAAAACGCTATACATATTATCTATTTTGAAACAATTTAATTTAAACATTTAGTTTTACTCCACTCTATGAGTAAGAATATGTAGGCCTAAGCGCTTTTGATGGAGATACACATTCTAACTCGTTCTAATGATGCTTCTTAGAATGATGTGTGTCAATCACGCACGCAATCAGATACAAATCTCAAGTAACGGTTAACGTGTCACCGGTTAAAATACCATCACTACTCTAAACACGTCTTTTAGGATTTTTATTCACTATCTCCTGGTATTCTCTATCTTACCTATTTCGCTGGTCGCTTGTAATTCGCCCTAGTCACCGATTTTGCCAGGACCTATTCGTTTCTATGGAATTGCAGAAATGTCACTATAACCTGAACTAAAGTTATGTCCTTTATATAGAAAATTTAATTTCTCGAATGCTCGGTTATGATTTGTGTATTCTATACCCTTCTAGTAATTCTAAAATATTCCAGACCCACGTATAGCCGTAAAATTACTTGGTTATTTGTGATTCTTCTTAATTTAGGATCTCATGACAATATATAATATATTCGATATTGGGGTGGTGTGGTGATATGTCTACGATGTGTTATATAAGATTAATATTAATTGAAATACCTCCCGTTCCATCATTTTTATCGTATCACTGCGCTACCGAGATTTTAATCTCAATATTCTAAATTACTCAATTGTAAGTTTTCAAACAAAAAACATTAATTAGTATTGGTTTTTAAACAAAGAACTAAAATCGAAACCCTAGTAAATTAGTATCAGGTTTTTCTAATTGGTAATATCCAGGATCGCTTGTTGATTAAAATTCGCAGAAATTCAGTAAAATCGACGGGAACGTATTCTGCAATATTTTTTTTGTCATTAAAATCGCTGTACACTATCATCCACTTTTTGTAGGTACAAAAAATATATAAAAGGTGTTCCAAACTGATATTCCTGAAATTTATCATGTATAATGAAAGTGTTGTGTCTTCTGGTGTATTATGCCGTATTTTTTTGACCTTTCCGACGTTTTGGATCCCATTGCAGGATCCAACCTTAGGACCTTGCAATGGGATCCTGAGGTCCCAACCTTAGGATCCCATTGCAGGATCGGAAGTCGAAACGTCGGCCAGAAAGGTCGCAAAAACACGGCGTAATACCCCAGAAGACACAAACCAGAAGATTCTGAATGGCCGTGAAAACCTAATAACATTCTTATAATGAAGATGATACAGGATGGTCTCCAGCAATTCTTTCGCCATCATTTTTCACTTTGTTTATTGAATGGCTTCTATTTCTTGATTTTTTTATCTTATTTTATATTAGATTATCAAATACTCTTGGTTCAAAGATACTTTTGATATTTCACGTAGTCCTAGAAGTTTCTAGAGTCTAACACATCCTTGCATCATTGCATTATTTGTTTGCTGCAGTCCAGTCGGTTATTTATCTGTGGTAAATCCTTTTGAGGTTCAGCTTTCAAAGCAAAATCTTTTTAGCCACAGTACATTGATTCATGGTAATCATGACGAGATCTTTTAGGCCACCATTACTCGGGATATGATTAAAATAAATTATCAGGTTGTTAAAAATCATGAGCACCTGGAGAAAGTTGACAGGTGCATATCCGATTTTGTTACTGAATATACGACAATACTGAAAAGTATTTTACAAACGCGCGTCTCCTCAAGTTAAAGAATGTAGTCATCTATGAGAGCCGAGAGGCAGTTCTTTGGGAAATGTAGCAATTTGTCCATTTTTTATATTTTTTTTATATTTATTCATTTATTAGAGACACTAACAGGATAATAGGTGCATGATACTCAGATAATAAACATTATATTGAAGACTATGCCCATTATCCCAATTACAAGTGTCTTCGGCACGCTCTAGTAACATGTATATTTGCATTTAACTATATTTTACATATACATTTATGTGTATTGTATATTTAGTGTTTGAATGTAGTGCGATTAGTATTTAATAAATGATTGATTTGTTATGATTGATTATCTATAGTTATATCATATTTGTGTTATCGTTTAATTGTGGGAGACATTTAAATATATTTTTTTTGTATTTCATCTTACCAAGCGATTGTGTCTCCCTGCTGGATGACCGAATAAAATAAAATATAATAAATAATGAAATACATTGATTATACTTAATATAGATATCACACGTAAATAAATAAATATAAGCGCAAAATAATACTTGTATAACTATATACGCATAGATATAAATTGATCACAAAGTGACTAAGGTAAATTGCATTTCCTCGCAAGACTGCAATTCATTCGTAAAGTTAAATAATCACTTCAATCAAAGATACATGTAAGTTAGCGAAGGGAAAAACTTCATTTCAAAATGAAGACTAC